>SJYC01108646.1:0-27840 GCA_006408675.1 Madoqua kirkii
GAAATGGCAACCAATTCCAATAATCTTGCCTGGAAAATGCCATGAACAGAGAAGTCTGGCAGATTGCAGTATATGAGGTCACAAAGTATCAAATAACACTGAAGCAACTTAACACTCACACACATGGTTATGGAGGATGTCAACTTTAATCTGCAGAACAGTACATTAGGCTGGAGACTCAAAGAGCCACTGCTGTAGTTCAAGTCTGAAGACTGACTACTGGCATAATTCAGTCTTTTGTTCTAGTCACATCTTCAACTAATTGAATGAGGTTTACCCACATAATGGAGAGTAATTTGTTTAATCAAGGTCCACATCTTTAAAAGTTGATTTCATCTAAAAATAGCCTCTCAGTAAGTTCTAGAAAAATGTTTGTCTAAATGTTTGCCTGGCCAGGCAAGTTGACACTTAAAGTTAACAATTACAGTATGTTGGGAGATGATTTGACTTGAGATATAATGATATCTTTATGTTCAATTATAGCATAATATTTGTAATATACTAGGAAATAGTTTAAAGTTTATATAAAACACATTTTCATGAATAGTTAATGGACTTTGAACAAGAAAAGAAAATATTGAGGACTACTTCCTTAGATAATAATACATAATCTAAAATAAAGGTTCCCCATCTTCTTACTGTAGTGAGTGTATAGTCTAAAAAAAAAAAAAAAATGACCGTTAAATTCTGTCTGTTTTCTCTGTTTGGGGATCAAATATTGTTAACAAAAAGCCAGCAATCATCTTAAGAGATAAATATTCATAGCTGGGTAGTGAAGATCCTCTAGAGAAGGGAATGTTTATTCTGCTCCAGTATTCTTACCTGGAAAATTCCATGACAGAAGAGCCTGTTGGGTTACAGTCCATGGGGTCGCAAAGAGTTGGATATGACTGAGTGACTAACACTTCACACTTCATTCATGTAGGACAATAACAAGCACATTTAATTACCTTAGGTAGGGGCTTTGCAGGCTTGCAGTGCAGTCCTCCAACAAATTCAGTATTAGGTAAGTAAGGTTGAGGAAATTCAAAATCCCAGTAACTTCGAAACAACCACATGTCAGCTTTCCCCATAATCTCACATAGTGTGGTAGGTTTTCCTGAATAATAATGAAGGATAATAGAGGGAAAGTAATCTGGTATGTTAAATGAGAGATATATCTTCCCCTAATTTTCTAAGTAAATTCTTAAAGACCAATATGAGCCTATGTAATCCAGGTTAAATAAATTGGCCTTTTCCCCTGAAGAGTACACGCAGTCAGATTATGAATTAAGTAAGCACAGAATTGGGTTCCCTTGTGATTCAGCTAGTAGAGAATCAGCCTGAAATGCCAGAGACCTGGGTTCGATCCCTGGGTTGGCAACATCCCCTTGAGAAGGAAAAAGCTACCCATTCCAGTATTCTGGCCTGGAGAATCCCATGGACTTGTATAGTCCAAGGGGTCACAAAGAATCCAACAGGATTGAGCATCTTTCACTTTCAAACACAGATTTAAGTATGGAGCAAAGCCAAGAGCCTGTTGCTTTCTCTCTGTCAATGGAGTCTTTCATCTTGATCTAAGCCTGAGCCCACTCAAGGGTTCCTATAAGTACAAGAAATTTAGGTAGCGATTCTCAGCCTTCTGTGGTAGAGTCGCAACTTTTCTTCTGGAATTCCAATTTATCTCATTCTCATTGCTTCAAAAGCTTCTGATTATGTTAAAAAAAACAACTTACATTTCACCCATCTTTTTTTCTATTATTTTCAAATGTGTTGCCACAACTAATTACATCCTGAATACTTTTAATACAATTCTTAAAATGATTGTCTCCTTTGCTATAGTAAATGAAATTTCCTATTTACAAGATTTTGTCCTCTCTGGTGAAAATATTGCACTGCATAATAATCTGGTGGTGAAATAATTTCTATTTTATAGTGAATCTTACCCAGAGTTTTGGTGTTTTTTTGAAATATGTGCTCCATGTCACTGATAGGAGGAAATCATAGTCATCTAGTTTCTCACTACATGGCTTTTTGAATATTTTCTGTGATGTTCTAAGTGTGCTAAAGTTTTTACTAGAAAATATAAGGATTTTGAACTCCTAGGAAGATGTATCTGCATAACAGATCAAGGCAAATCTCAGTAAATGAGTGGTTTTATTCTGGTAATTACAATATCTACTTTCATCAGTTCAGTTCAGTTCAGTCGCTCAGTCGTGTCTGATTCTTCCATGAATAGCAGCACGCCAGGCCTCCCTGTTCATCACCATCTCTCGGAGTTCACTCAGACTCACATCCATCGGCTCCATGATGCCATCCAACCATCTCATCCTCTGTCATTCCCTTCTCCTCCTGCCCCCAATCCCTCCCAGCATCAGAGTCTTTTCCAATGAGTCAACTCTTCGCATGAGGTGGCCAAACTGGAGTTTCAGCTTTAGCATCGTTCCTTCCAAAGAAATCCCAGGGTTGATCTCCTTCAGAATGGACTGGTTGGATCTCCTTGCAGTCCAAGGGACTCTCAAGAGTCTTCTCCAACACCACAGTTCAAAAGCATCAATTCTTCAGTGTTCAACCTTCTTCACAGTCCAATTCTCACATCCATACATGACCACAGGAAAAACCATAGCCTTGACTAGACGGACCTTGTTGGCAAAGTAATGTCTCTGCTTTTGAATATCCTATCTAGGTTGGTCATATCTTTTCTTCCAAGGAGTAAGCGTCTTCTAATTTCATGGCTGCAGTCACCATCTGCATTGATTTTGGAGCCCCCAAAAATAAATTCTGACACTGTTTCCACTGTTTCCCCATCTATTTCCCATGAACTGATGGGACCGGATGCCATAATCTTCGTTTTCTGAATGTTGAGCTTTAAGCCAACTTTTTCACTCTCCTCTTTCACTTTTATCAAGAGGCCCTTTAGCTCCTTTTCACTTTCTTCCATAATGGTGGTGTCATCTGCATATCTGAGGTTACTGATATTTCCCCTGGCAACTGTGATTTCAGCTTGTGTTTCTTCCAGCTCAGTGTTTCTCATGATGTACCCTGCATAGAAGTTAAATAAGCAGGGTGACAATATACAGCCTTGACGTACTCCTTTTCCTATTTGGAACCAGTCTATTGTTCCATATCCAGTTTGACCTGCATACAGACTTCTCAAGAGGCAGGTCAGGTGGTCTGGTATTTCCATCTCTTTCAGAATTTTCCAAAGTTTATTGTGATCCACACAGTCAAAAACATATCTTTAGGAAAATGTACATAGGTTTTACTTTGTCATTTATTTTTTAATTTACTCTGAACTTTTGAGGTAATACACTTTGAAGTTAATTGTTAACTGTTATATGTCTGTCTGGTAGAAAATACCATCTCCCAAATCATAATTTTATTGCTCTATATGGTGTTTTTTGACCATATTTTTTGACCGGGAGAAATATCAGTAACCTCACATATGCAGATGACACTACTCTTATGGCAGAAAGTGAAGAGGATCTAAAAAGCCTCTTCATGAAAGTAAAAGAAGAGAGTGAAAATTTTGACTTAAAGCTCAACATTCAGAAAATGAAGATCATGGCATCCGGTCCCACCACTTCACAGGAAATAGATGGGGAAACAGTGGAAACAGTGTCAGACTATTTTGGGGGGCTCCAAAATCAATGCAGATGGTGACTGCAGCCATGAAATTAAAAGACGCTTACTCTTTGGAAGAAAAGCTATGACCAACCTAGATAGTATATTCAAAAGCAGACATTACTTTGCCAACAAAGGTCCATCTAGTCAAGGCTATGTTTTTTCCTGTGGTCATGTATGGATGTGAGAGTTGGACTGTGAAGAAGGCTGAGCCCCGAAGAATTGATGCTTTTGAACTGTGGTGTTGGAGAAGACTCTTGAGTCCCTTGGACTGCAAGGAGATCCAACCAGTCCATTCTGAAGGAGATCAGCCCTGGGATTTCTTTGGAAGGAATGATGCTAAAGCTGAAACTCGAGTACTTTGGCCACCTCATGCGAAGAGTTGACTCATTGGAAAAGACTCTGATGCTGGGAGGGATTGGGAGCAGGAGGAGAAGGGGACGACAGAGGATGAGATGGCTGGATGGCATCCCGGACTCAATGGACATGAGTCTGAGTGAACTCTGAGAGATGGTGATGAACAGGGAGGCCTGGCGTGCTGCGATTTATGGGGCCACAAATAGTCAGACATGACTGAGTGACTGAACTGACTGAACTGACTGAACTGACCATTGTTTTCTCTAGCCTACTATTATTATCCTAAAATTGTTTTATCTCCTGAAAGTTCTATAAAATCTACTTTTTATTAACTTATATAAAGATGTCACGTTTAAATAGCTTTCATCTGATGGCTTTGAATATCCAGTTTACTTACTGAAGTACAAAAGAAAAAATTCTTTGATGTTGGGGAAATTTTGCAAATGCTAGAGCAATTGAAAGACATGTTCTCATTATTTTCTGCTTTCTTCTGCTGGCTCTATAGTGTATGTCTCAATATGCTAAGGTTAATTATCTAGAATATCTCTTAAAACCTCCAGAGGCCATTGTAGACTTATATAAAGATGTCACGTTTAAATAGCTTTCATCTGATGGCTTTGAATATCCAGTTTACTTACTGAAGTACAAAAGAAAAAATTCTTTGATGTTGGGGAAATTTTGCAAATGCTAGAGCAATTGAAAGACATGTTCTCATTATTTTCTGCTTTCTTCTGCTGGCTCTATAGTGTATGTCTCAATATGCTAAGGTTAATTATCTAGAATATCTCTTAAAATCTCCAGAGGCCATTGTAGACAATGGGCTGATTATGTATTGTGAAAGTTCATAGGCTTTTGTTTTTGTTTTTGTTTTTTTATCTTTGGAAAGAATTGTTTCCTTTTATCCAAACTGCAGTTTATACTCTGAAAAGTCTTGCTATTTATATACTCTAAAATGGGCTTGTCTGGTGACTCAGACATAAAGAATCTGCCTGCAGTGCAGGAGAGACCCAGGGTCAGTTCCTGGATTAGGAATATCCCCTGGAGAAGGGAATGGCTATAGTACTCTTGCCTGGACAATTCCATGGACAGAGGAGCATAGTGGGCTGCAGTCCATGGGGCCACAAAGAGTTGGACACGACTGAATGACAAATGCTTTCATTTTCATAATCTGAGATGAATAAAAGTTTATAATTGTCATGATAATGGTAACTGTTAAGCTATTAAACTCAAGTATAATACATGTGGAAAATTAATAAGGTTTTTGACTATGGGATTTCAAAGTATTTGTTGAAATAAAAAGAAACAACTTTTCATATCCAGAATTTAAATGGAAAACTCCTGATTCAAGTTATATCTATAATGATTTTCATGATAGTATGATGGCAGAGAAAATTTGAAGATGACTACAGCAGGAAACTGGTTAAGTATTGATTAAACCAAGATGACCATTCATGATGCAATGCCTCAGAGTAAAACTTATTAGAAACAGTATAATGGAAAAAAAAAAAAAAAGAAACAGTAAAATGGAAGACTGATGGAAAATAGGCAAATGATTTTATCATTAGAAGTATAACTGCCAAACGGAGTAGGTATTTGTTTTGTCTGGGTAGTTTTGCTCCTTTCTAATACAAGGATTTAATGCTGTAAGTGTCCTTCTCAGCTCTGATTTAGCTGCATTCCCACAAATTTTGCTATGTTTTATACTCACTTTCATTCAGTTCTATGTGTTTTTAAGTTTCCTTTGAGATTTCTTTTCTGACCCATAGATTGTTGAGAACCATGTTGCTTAATTTCCAAGTGTTTGTTAAGAGAGCAGATCTCATGTCAAGTGTTCTTAATACACACACACACACACACACAAACACAGCCAAAGGAACACAAGGAAACTTCGGGAGGTGTTGGATATGTCCTTTACCTTGATTGTGGTGATGGTGTCAGGGGTCTTTGCCTATGTGAAACTTTTCAAACTGTGCACATTAAATTGGTATAATTCCTTGTATATGAATTATACTTTAATAAACCTATTAAAATTTTAAAAATGAATCAAATGCCATAATCGCCAGAGATGCTTGGAGGACTTAAACAAAATCTTACGCACACCACGACGCAGAGGTCCCAATGAAACTGAGCCAGAAGTGCCTTTGATTGTCTCCTGCCCTTGATTGAGGTATGAGTCAGCAGTGGCCTGCCACAGTGATAAGGGCTATGACTGCAACAGACCTGTGTCATGCACCATGTGGCATAAGCTCTCTTAGAGGAGGTCACTATTAGCCCCACCATAGAGCTGGTGAGCAGATGAGAACCCAGGAATATAACTTTGGAGGCTAGTGGGACATCATTATAGAACTTTCTATAATATTATTCCACGGGACTGGAGAAACAGACACTTGGTGAGCACAGAAAAACAATCTTGCAACACCAGCAACCGGGAGAAATGAGCAGTGTCCCCACAAGAGATTGAGTCAGACTTGCCTATGAATGTTGAGAAGTCTCCAGTGGAGGCATGGGTTTGATGACCAGTAATGTTAAAGATTTTGGCACCTGATGTGAAACACTGACTCATTTGAAAAGGCCCTGATGCTAGGAAAGATTACAGGCTAGAGAAGGGGACGACAGAGGATGAGATGGTTGGATGGCATCACTGACTCAATGGACATGAGTCTGAGTGAACTCTGGGAGTTGCTGATGGACAGGGAGACCTGGCATGCTGTAGACAATGGGGTGGCAAAGAGTCTGACACAACTGAGTGACTGAACTGACTGACTGATGATGCTGAGGAAGATGAATTTGAATGGTTCTATGATGACTTACAAGACCTTCAAGAACTAATACCCAAAAAAGATGTTCTTTTCATTATAGGGGACTGGAATGCAAAAGTAGAAGGTGAAGAGATACCTGGAGTAACAGGCAAGTTTGGCATTGGAGTACAGAATGAAGCAAGGCAAGGCTAATAGAGTTCTGCCAAGAGAATGCACTGTTCATAGAAAACCCCCTCTTCCAACAGCACAAGGAAAGATTCTACACATGCAGAACATCAGATGGTCAAAACCAAAATCAGATTTATTATATTCTCTGCAGTGAAATATGGAGAAGCTCTATACAGTCAGCAAAAACAAGACTGGGAGCTGACTGTGACTAAGATCATGAACTCCTTATGGCCAAATTCAGATAAATTGAAGAAAGTAGGGAAAGCCACGAGATCATTCAGGTATGACCTAAATCAAATCCCTTACTATTCAGTGGAAGTGAGAAATAGGTTCAAGGGATTAAATCTGATAAACAGTGCCTAATGCTTAGAGGTTCCTGACATTCTACAGGAGACAAGGATCAAGATCATCACCAAGAAAAGAAATGAAAAAGCAAAATGGTAGTCTGAGGAGGCCTTACAAATAGCTGTAAAAAGAAGAGAAGCAAAAAAAAAAAAAAAGGAGAAAAAGAAAGATATATCTATCTGAATGCAGAGTTCCAAAGAATAGCAAATAGAGATAAGAAAGCCTTCCTTGGGGATCCATGAAAAGAAATAGAGAAAAACAAAATAATGGGAAAGACTAGAGATCTTTTCAAGAAAATTAGAGATACCAAGGGAACATTTAATGTAAAGATGGGCTCAATATAGACAAAAAAATGGAATGAACCTAATAGAAGAAGAAAATATTAAGAAGAGGAGGTGAGAATACACAGAAGTATACAAAAAAGATCTTCACAACCCAGATAATCATGATGGTGTGATCACTCAGCTAGAGCCAGATAATCTGGAATGCGAAATCAAGTGGCCTTAGAAGCATCACTATGAACAAAGCTAGTGGAGGTGATGGAATCCCAGTTGAGCTGTTTCAAATCTTGAAAGATGATGCTGTAAAAGGGCTGCACTCAATATGCCAGCTAATTTGGAAAACTCAGCAGTGGCCACAGGACTGGAAAAGGTCAGTTTTCATTCCAATCCCAAAGAAAGGCAATGCCAAAGAATGCTCAACCTACTGCACTATTGTGCTCATCTCACACACCAGTAAAGTAATGCTCAAAATTCTCCAAGCCAGGCTTCAGCAATACATGAACTGTGAAATTCCAAATGTTCAAGCTGATTTTAGAAAAGGCAGAGGAACCAGAGACCAAATTGCCAACATCTTAGGAACATGGAAAAGGCAAGAGTGTTCCAGAAAACCATCTATTTCTGCTTTATTGACTATGCCAAAGCCTTTGACTGTGTGGATCACAATAAACTGTGGACAATTCTGAAAGAGATGGGAATACCAGATCACCTAACCTGCATCTTAAGAAATCTGTATGCAGGTCAGGAAGCAACAGTTAGAACTGGACATGGCACAACAGACTGGTTCCAAATAGGAAAAGGAGTATGTCAAGGCTGTATATTGTCACCCTGCTTATTTAACTTCTTTGCAGAGCACATCATGAGAAACACTGGGCTGGAAAAAGCACAAGCTGGAAACAAGATTGCTGGGAAAAATATCAATAACCTCAGATATGCAGATGACACCACCCTTATGGCAGAAAGTGAAGAGGAGCTAAAAAGCCTCTTGATAAAAGTGAAAGTAGAAAGTGAAAAAGTTGGCTTAAAGCTCAACATCCAGAAAACGAAGATCAGGGCATCTGGTCCCATCACTTCATGGGCAATAGATGGGGAAACAGTGGAAACAGTGTCAGGCTTTATTTTGAGGGGCTCCAAAATCACTGCAGATGGTGACTGCAGTCATGAAATTAAAAGGTGCTTAGTCCTTGGAAGGAAAGTGATGACCAACCTAGATAGGATATTCTAAAGCAGAGGCATTACTTTGCCGACTAAGGTCCGTCTAGTCAAGGCTATGGTTTTTCCTGTGGTCATGTATGGATGTGAGAGTGGGACTGTGAAGAAGGCTGAGCACTGAAGAATTGATGCTTTTGAACTGTGGTGTTGGAGAAGACTCTTGAGAATCTCTTGGCCTCCAAGGAGATCCAACCAATCCATTCTGAAGGAGATCAACCCTGGTATTTCTTTGGAAGGGATGATACTGAAGCTGAAACTCCAGTACTTTGGCCACCTCATTCAAAGAGTTGACTCATTGGAAAAGACTCTGATGCTGGGAGGGATTGGGGGCAGGAGGAGAAGGGGACGACAGAAGATGAGATGGCTGGATGGCATCACGGACTCAATGGATGTGAGTCTAATTAACTACAGGAGTTAGTGATGGACAGGGAGGCCTGAGGTGCTGCGATTCATGGGGTTGCAAAGAGTCGGACACGACTGAGAGACTGAACTGAACTAAATTGAACACAGCCCCACCCATCAGGAGAAAATTGGATTAAAGTTTGACTGAGTATGGCCCCGCACATTAGAACAGGATCCAGTTTCTCCCACAATTAGGCTCTCCCATCATTTCAGTTCAGTGTACTCGCTCAGTTGTGCCTGATTCTTTGCGAGCCCACGAACCACAGCACGCCAGGCCTCCCTGTCCATCACCAACTTGCAGAGTCCACCCAAACCCATGTCCATTGAGTTGGTGATGCCATCCAACCATCAATTTGAGATTAATGCAGTCTCAAAAATGACATAATGATCTCTGTTCGTTTCCAAGGCAAACCATTCAATATCATGGTAATCCAAGACACTCTCATCCGGAAGCTTCATAAGCCTCTTATGGCAGAATGAAAACCACAATCATACAAAACAAATAAAAGTGATCATATGGACCACAGTGTCGTCTAACTCAATCAAACTGTGAGCCATGACATTTTGGGCCGTACAGACAGAGAGGTCATGATGGAAAGTTCTGACAAAATGTAGTCCACTGAAGACGAGAATGGCAAACCACATAAATATTCTTTCCTTGAGAACGCCATGAGCAATATGAAAAGGCAAAAAGATATGACACTGAATAATGAATACTTCAGGCTGATAGGTGCCCAATATGCTACTGGAGAAGAGTGGAGAAATAACTCTAGAAAAAATGAAGTGATGGACCAAAAGCAAAAACAATGCCCAGGTGTAAATGTGACTGATGATCGAAGTAATTCTGATGCTATAAAGAACAATATTGCACCAGCTCGGTTCAGTTCAGTCAGTCAGTCATGTCTGACTCTTTGTGACTCCATGGACTTCAGCATGCCAGGCTTCCCTGTCCATTACCAACTCACAGAGATACTCAAACTCATCTCCATTGAATCGGTGATGCAGTCCAACTGTCTTATCCTCTGTCGTCCCCTTCTCCTCCTCCCTTAAATCTTTCCCAGCCCAGGGTCTTTTCAAATGAGCCAGTTTTTCACATCATGTGACCAAAGTATTGAAGTTACAGCTTGAGCATCAGTCCTCTCAAAAAATATTCAAGACTGATTTTCTTTAAGATGGACTAGTTGGATCTCCATGCAATCCAAGGGACTCTCAAGAGTCTTCTCCAACACCACAGTTCAAAAGCATCAAAAGCATTCTTCAGTGCTCAGATTTCTTTAGAGTCCAACACTCATATCCATATATTACTACTGGAAAACCCATAGTTTTTACTAGATGGGCCTTTGTTGGCAAAGAAATGTCTCTGCATTTTAATAAGCTGTCTAGTTTGGTCATAATTTTTCTTTCAAGGAGCAAGTGTTCTTTTAATTTCATGGCTGTAGTCACCACCTGCAGTGATTTTGATGCCCCTAAAATTAAAGTCTGTCACTTTTTCCACTGTTTTCCTATTTGCCATGAAGTGATGGGATTAGATGCCATGATCTTAGTTTACTGAATGTTCCATTTTAAACAAACTTTTTTGCTATCTTCTACTGCTACTACTTCTACTTCTGCTTTATCGACTATCTCAAAGCCCTTGACTGTGTGGATTACAAAATAATGGAAAAATTCTTCAAGAGATGGGAATATCAGACCAACATACTTTCCTCCTGAGAAATCTGTGTGCATATCAAGAAGCAACAATTAGAACTGGATATGGAACAACAGACTTGTTCAAAATAGGGAAAAGAGTATGTCAAAGTTGTGTATTGTCACTCTGCTTATTTAACTTATATGCAGAGTATATCTTGAAAAATGCCAGGATGGATGAAGCACAAGCTGGAATGAAGATGGCAGGGACATATATCAATAACTTCAGATATGCAGATGGCACCACCATCCTGGCAGAAAGGCAACAGTAACTAAGGAACCTCTTAATGAAAGTGAATGAGGAGAGTGCAAAAGTTGTCTTAAAACTCAATATTCAAAAAATGGAATCATAACACCTGGTCCCATGACTTAATGGCAAATTGATGGTGAAACAATGGAAACACTGAGAGACTTTATTTTGAGGGGCACTTGCTCATTGGAAGAAAAGCTATGAACAACCTAGACAGCATATTAAAATCCAGAGACATCACTTTTCCGATAAAAGGCCATCTAATCAAAGCTATGTTTTTCCAGTAGTCGTGTATGAATGGATTTGGACTGTAAAGAAAACAGCGCTGAAGAATGGATACTTTCGAACTGTGCTGTTGGAACAAACTCTTGAACGTACCTTGGATTTCAAGGAAATCAAACCCGTCATTCCTAAACGAAATCAGTCCTGAATATTCATTGGAAGAAATGATGCTGAAGCTGAAGCTCCAATACGTTGGTCACCTGATGCAAAGAACTGACTCACTAGAAATGAACCTGATGCTGGGCAAGACTGAAGGCAGGAGAAGTGGATGACAGAGGATAAGATGGTTGGATGGCATCACTGACTCTGTGGATGTGAGTTTGAGTAGGCTAAGGGAATTGATGATGTACAGGGAAGCCTGGCATGCTGCTCTCCACGGGGTTTCAAGGAATCAGACATGACTGAGCTACTGAACTGAACTGAAAGTATAAGTAAAAAAATTAAAAAATGAACTAGGTGAACTACTTCCAAATAGTGGCCGCTGCACACTGCACAGTAAGAGAAATGATCAACAAATAAGAAGGCAGCCTATGAAAACAGAAAAAAAAAAAATTGCAAAACCTTTGTCTGTGTAGGTGTGGTTATTTTTCTTGCTCAGTCATTCATTCATGTCCTACATTTTGCGGTACCATCAACTACAGCAATCCAGGCTTTCCTATCCTTCACCATCTCCCAGAGCCTGAACAAACTCATGTTCACTGAGATAGTAGTTCCATCCAAACAGCTGATCCTCTGTCATCCCCATTTCCTCTTGCCTTAAACCTTGCCCAGCATCAGGATCATTTCTAGTAAGTCGGTTCTTCACATCAGATGGCCAAAATATTGGAGCTTCAGCTTCAGCATCAGTCCTTCCAATGAATACTCAGGATTGATTTCCTTTAAGATTGACTGGTTTGATATCCTTGTAGTCTAAGGGACTCACAAGATGTTTCTCCAACACCACAGTTCAAAAGGATCAGTTCTTCTATGATCAGCCTTCTTTATGGTCCAACTGTTGCATCAATATAAAATTACTGGTCAAATCACAGCTTTAATATATGGACCTTTGTTGCTTAAGTAACGTCTCTGCTTTTTAATATGCTGTCTAGTTTTTTCATAGTTTTTCTTCCAAAGTGTAAGGGTCTTTTAATTTCATGGCTGCAATCATTATCTGTAGTGATTTTGGAGCCCAAGAAAACAAAGTCTCTCACTGTTTGCATTGTTTTCCCTATCTTTTTCCATTAAGTGATGGGACCAGATGCCATGATCTTCATTTTTTGAATGTTGTGTTAAAACAGTTTTTCACTCTCCTTTTTTTACCTCATCAAGTGTCTCTGTTGTTCCTCTTGACTTTCTGCCATAAAGGTGGTGTCATTTGCATATCTGAGGTTTTTGATATTTCTCTTGGTAATCTAGATTCCAGCTTGTACTTCATCCATCCTGGTATTTTTCATGATGTACTCTGCATATAATTTAAATAAGCAGGGAGAGGATATACAGCCTTGATGTACTCCATTCCCTACTTGGAACCAGTTTGTTGTTCCATTTTCAGTTCTTACTATTCCTTTTGACCTCCATATAAGCTTTGTAGGAGTCAGATAAGGTAGTCTGGTACTCTCATCTCTTGAAAAATTATTTCGTTATTTTGTAATCCACACAATCAAACTTTTTGATGTTTCAATAAAGTGGTACTAGCTGTTTTTCTGGAGCTCTCAATTTTTCTATAGTTCAACAGATGATGGCGATTTGATCTCTGGTTTTTTTGCCTTTCCTAAATTCAGCTTGAACATCCACAGTGTTGCAGCCTGGCTTTGAGAATATTCAGCATTACTTTGCTAGCATGTGAGATGAGTGCAATTGTGTGGTACCTTGAGCATTCTTTGGCATTGCGTTTCTTTGGGAATGGAATGAAAACTGATCTTTTTGAGTCCTGTTGCCATGCTGATTTTTCCAAATTTGCTGGCATGTTGAATGTAGCACTTTCACAGCATCATCTTTTAGGACTTGAAATAGTTCATCTGGAATTCTATCACCTCCACTAGCTTTGTTCACAGTGATGCTTCCTAAGGCCCACTTAACTTCAAACTCCAGAATGTCTGGTTGTATGTGCATGAATACACCATCGTGGTTATCTGGGTCATGAGGATCTTTTTTATGCAGTCCTCTGCATATTCTTGCCACCTCTTCTTAATATCTTCTGCTTCTGTTAGGTCCATACTGTTTCTGTCCTTTATTGTGCCCATCTTTGCACGAAATGTTCCCTTGGTATCTTTAATTTTCTTGAAGAGATCTTTAGTCTTTCCTATTGTATTATCTTTCTCAATTTCTTTGCACTGCTTTTTTAGGAAGGTTTTCTTATCTCTCCTTGCTATTCTTTGGAACTCTGCATTTAGATGGATATATCTTTCCTTTTCTCCTTTGCCTTTACCTTCTCTTCTTTTTGTCAGCTAATTGTGAAGATTCCTCAGATGTTTTGCCTTTTGCATTTATTTTTCTTGGATATAGTCTTGATCACTGCTTCCTGTACAATGTCATGAACCTCCATCCTTAGTTCTTCAGGCACTCTGTCTATCAGATTTCATCCCTTAAATCTATTTGTCATTTCTACTGTATAATCACACTAGATTTGATTTAGGTCATACCTGAATGGCCCAATGGCTTTCCCTACTTTCTTCAATTAAAGTCTGAATTGAGTAATAAGGAGTTCATGATCTGAGCCAGAATCAACTCCTAGTCTTGTTTTTGCTATCTGTATAGTTCTTCTCCATCTTCTACTCCAAGGAATATAATCAGATTTTGGTGTTGATCATCTGGTGATGTCCATATCTAGAGTCTTCTCTTGTGCTCTTGAAGAGGTGTTTGCTATGACCATTGCCTTCTCTTGACAAAACCTTGTTAGCCTTTGCCCCACTTCATTTTATACTCCATAGCCAATTTGCCTGTTATTCCAGCTATCTCTTGACTTCCTGCTTTTGCCTGTCAGTCCCTCATGATGAAAAGGACATCAACAAACAAGATGGCAGACTAAAAGGTCATGTGCTCATCTTCTGTGTGAACTCCAAAGTTGCAACTAGCTGCTTTATAACCATGGACAGAATGTTGGATTCCACCAAAAAAAAAAAAAAAAAAAAATCCCAATTCCAACAGCAAAGGAGAAGCCCCAACAAGATGGTAGGAGGGGCAAAATTGTTTTTAGAATCAAACCTCATACTCACCAGAGATGCCTGGAGGACTCAAGCAAACTCTTGTGCACACCAAGACCCAGATGTCCCACAGAGACTGAACAAGACCTACCTTTGATTGTTTGAGTGTCTCCCACAGAGGTATGGGTCAGCAGTAGCCTGCTGCAGGGACAGGGACTCTAACTGCAGCAGGCCTGGATTACCCAATATGTGGCCTGAGCCTCATGGTGGAAGTCACCATTAGCCCCACCATAAAGCTGCTGAGCAAATGATCCACAAAATTCAGAACAATCATACTAAAGATTTTCTGACTCTGTTAAAAAAGTTGAGATTTTTTTTTAGGACAGATTTTACAATCTGGGAATCCAGCAATGTAACTGAGAACCCGCAGGGAATTTGACTTTGGAGGCTGTGGGAGGCCCAGCCAGACTTGCCTTTGAGTGTCCAGGAGTCTCTGGTAGAGGCATGTGCTGAAAGTTTGGCCTCAGGCTAAACAACGGGGAAGGAACTCAGCCCTGCAGAAAATTGGATTAAAGATTCACTGAGCATGGCCCTGCCAATCAGAACAGAACCACTTCCCCCACACCAGGCTCTCCCATCAGGAAACTTGCATAAGCCTCTTATTGCTGGGAGCCAGCATGGGGAATCCCACCCATGGCAAAGGTCACGAGGAAGAGGCCTGATAGGAAAAGGTGAGATCAGGTTTCGAGAAAACCCCCCTGGGCCTTCTCTAGCATCTACCCCAACCCAAGAGTCTGTTTGTCTTATTAATTTATGATATTTACCAACATGTCAGACATTAACAGGGGCTATCCCCAACTACCTTTCTTTGGAAAAAGTTAACTTAGAGCTCCAGTTAATAGTCTCCTGCATATAAAAGGAGTGTCTCAGCTCAAACCCCTCTGATGGCTCTCTAACTTGCCTGACAGGTTTACCCAGATTTTTACAACTATGCATGATTGTTTACAGTCCCCCAACTGCAAGAAGCATAAAACTTAAAAAAACATCTTAAAGATGTCATCAAGACAGTATGGTACTGGCATAAAGACACATATATAGATCAATGGAACAAAACAGAAAGCCCAGAGATAAACCCACACACCTATGGACACCTTATCTTCGACAAAGGAGGCAAGAATATACAATGGAATAAAGACAATCTCTTTAACAAGTGGTGCTGGGAAAACTGGTCAACCACTTGGAAAAGAATGAAACTAGATAACTTTCTAACACTATACACAAAAATAAACTCAAAATGGATTAAAGATCTAAACGTAAGACCAAAAACTATAAAACTCCTAGAGGAGAACAAAGGCAAAACACTCTCCCACATAAGTCACAGCAGGATCCTCTATGATCCACCTCCCAGTATACTGGAAATAAAAGCAAAAATAAACAAATGGGATCTAATTAAAAGTAAAAGCTTCTGCACAACAAAGCAAACTACAAGCAAGGTGAAAAGACAGCCTTAGGAATGGGAGAAAATAATAGCAAATGAAACAACTTAAAACTCCTAGAGGAGAACATAGGCAAAACACTCTCTGACATAAGTCACAGCAGGATCCTCTATGATCCACCTCCCAGTATACTGGAAATAAAAGCAAAAATAAACAAATGGGATCTAATTAAAAGTAAAAGCTTCTGCACAACAAAGCAAACTACAAGCAAGGTGAAAAGACAGCCTTAGGAATGGGAGAAAATAATAGCAAATGAAACAACTAACAAACAACTAATCTCAAAAATATACAAGCAACTTATGCAGCTCAACTCCAGAAAAATAAATGACCCAATCAAAAAATGGGCCAAAGAACTAAATAGACATTTCTCCAAAGAAGACATACAGATGGCTAACAAACGCATGAAAAGATGCTCAACATCGCTCATTGTCAGAGAAATGCAAATCAAAACCATAATGAGGTACCATCTCACTCCAGTCAGAATGACTGCAATCCAAAAGTCTACAAGCAATAAATGCTGGAGAGGGTGTGGAGAAAAGGGAACCCTCTTACACTGTTGGTGGAAATGTACAGCCACTATGGAGAACAGTGTGGAGATTCCTTAAAAAATTGCAAATAGAACTGCCTTATGACCCAGCAATCCCACTGCTGGGCATACACACCGAGGAAACCAGAATTGAAAGAGACACGTGTGCCCCAATGTTCATCGCAGCACTGTTTATAATAGTCAGAACATGGAAACAACCTCGATGCCATCAGCAGACTAATGGATAAGAAAGCTGTGGTACATATACACAATGGAGTATTACTCAGCCATTAAAAAGAATATATTTGAATTCATTCTAATGAGGTGGATGAAACTGGAGCCTACTATACAGAGTGAAGTAAGCCAGAAAGAAAAACACCAATACAGTATACTAACACATATACATGAAATTTAGAAAGATGGTAATGATAACCCTGTATGCGAGACAGCAAAAGAGACACAGATGTATAGAATGGACTTTTGGACTCTGAGGAAGAGGAAGAGGGTGGGATGATTTGGGAGAATGGCATTGAAACATGTATACTATCATGCAAGAAACGAATCGCCAGTTCATGTTCAATACAGAATACAGGATGCTTGGGGCTGGTGCACGAGGATTCAGAGAGATGATATTGGGTGGAAGGTGGGAGGGGGTTTCAGGATTGGGAACTCATGTACACCTGTGGTGGATTCATGTCAATGTATGGCAAAACCAATACAGTACTGAAAAACAAAATAAAGTAAAAGTAAATATTTAAAAATAAAAAAGTAGGAATTTATATATATATATAAATCTTAAAGATATAGAGCCCTTTTTAAGGAGCTAAGAATTATATTGGTGGAGGGTTTTTATTGTTGACTTAATGACTGCCACCAGGCCTCCATATTCTTTATCTTTTAGGTCCCTAGAGGATATTAATCAATGTAACTCAGATGTAGAAAAAGAATATAATAGTTTTGATGTCAGAAATACTAGACTTGTGAGTTAATGAATTTTCTCTTTGTTATAAATTACTGTACTCCTCTTTCTTTGTTATAAATTGTTGTGTCCTTGCTATGTAAGAATGTAACTTTAATTAGTGCTTCTGAGAGTGGCACCAGACTTTAGTAAGAACAACACTTTTAGGGCAAATAATTTTTCTAGGTGACAGACCCTTATTGGAAAAGTGCCATAAAATGCTAATAGGCCTCCTGGCTAGAAGATGATGAAGAACACCTAAGATCTGAGTATACAGCTAGGTATGCAGAGAGAAAGCCTGGTCTCAATGAGGGTCAGGGCTGCTGACCTTGCATGACTTTGTATTATCCCTTGATCTCTATGTACAAAAAAAGTATAAAAGCTTTCCTGGATAATAAAAGACGAGCCAGTTTCTCAAAATCTGCCTTTCCCCATGTATTCTCTCCTTTCTTACTCTATTTTCTGGCTGATTCTCATCTGGAGCATAGAGGCTCATCATGTCTACTTATTTTCCTGGGCTTCTAAGACCCAAACAAGAGGATGCCCAAGGAGGGGCACCCTCCACTATTCAAGCGGGCCCCTGTGGCCTTATGTGCATGGTGTAAGTCTCTTGTGTGAGGCTTTATTGGCTTTCTATGTAAACCAAGAAATACAGCCTCTTTCTTTCCTCTATTCTCTTAACTGCAAACTCTTTTCTTATCTCTCTCTAAATCTATACATCTCTCTTGCCACATTGTCCCCACTTTGAATTACCCTGGATCCACCAGGGCTGGTCCCCAGAATCTTATCTTTTTCATTAGAGGGCAGACAGAATGAAAACCACAATGAAAAACACAGAAAACTAACCAAACTGATCACATGGACCACAGCCTTGTCTAACTCAATGAAACTGTGAGCCATGCCCTGTAGGGCCACCCGAGATGAGTGGGTCACAGCAGAAAGTTCTGGCAAAACCTGATACACTGGAGAAGACAATGCCAAATCACTTCTAGTATTCTTGCCTTGAGAACACCACGAAGAGTATAAAATGGCAAAAAGATATGACACTGAAAGATAAACTCCTTAGGTCGGTAAATGTCTAATATGCTACTGGAGAATAGTAGAAAAATAACTCCAGATACAATGAAGAGATGGAGTGAAAGCAAAAATAATGTCTAGGTTTAGATGTAACTGGTGACGGAAGTAAAGTCCGATGCTGTAAGAAGAATATTGCATAGTAACTGGGAATGTTCAGCCCACAAATCAACATAAATTGGAAGTGATCAAAAAGGAGATAGCAAGAGTGAACCTAGACATTTTAGGTATCAGTGAACTAAAATGAACTGGAATGGGTGAAATTTAATTCAGATGACCATTGTATCTACTACCATGGGCAAGAATCACTTAGAAGAAATGGGAGTGTTCCTCATAGTCAAGAAAAGAGTGTGAAAGGCAGTATTTGGGTCCAATCTCAAAAATAACAAAAGTAGAAATTAAGAGTTTTCAAATAAATACCTTTTGTATTTATGTGTAGTGATGGATATTATCTAGAGTTATTCGGTGATTATTTCACAATAGGTGCAAATATCTAATCATCTTGTTGTATGCCTGGGTTAAAACAAAATTATTTTAAGTCGGCAAGCAAAATTTTACATAAAAAATTCTCTATCAATTGAGCCACTGCCCAGCACTCCCTGTGTTAGTGTGCGTGCTTCTGCATTATACATTAACTAGATGCCGTCAGAGGACACAGGAAACTTTACTCTGCAAAAAATGTAATCTCCTCCTGGCACCAGCAAGGTAACTCATTATAAGCTAACATCTTCTCCTTAATCTTTTAAGGGGGCACAATGATCCACTAGTCACTTTTTAAGACTACATAAACTGGCAAATAATGTTTTGATATATAACACTTTCAAGAATAACCCTTTCCCTCAAAAACTTATGTCACAGTTCTTTAACTTCTAATGGGCAGAGCATTCCTCCGAGCTTCCTGACAGGTTTTCTCCAGGATTATAACCCTCAGATTGGCTCAGATAAAATCTTCCATACTATTCTAGGTTGACTATTGACTAATTTTTTGTCACCATCTGAAACTAGTACAGTGTTGCATGTTAATAATACCTCAAAAAATCTGACTAAATAATATATGAAATGTACTGCTTTCTCAAAGGTAAGTTACCTGTTATGTAAAATTTCCTTATCATAATCACATAAACATAATAAAAAATAAATTATTCAAAAGCAAAATACAGGGAGTACATGGGCTTGCTAAAATAGAGAAAAAAATTGTGCTCAGGGTCAAAATGTCAATAGTTGACCTCCAGTGAACTCTAACATTAAATAGAAGAAAAACAAAACACTGAAGAGAGTTAAAAAGTCTAGAAACATGGTCATATAGGAAAAAAAAATCATTGCTTTTTACACTTTTGAAGACAAGAACAAATGAAACCAAACTACATTATTTATTTTCTAGTTTCATGCTCACCACATTGCAATCCTGGTCATCAATTAACTATTTTTTCATAGAACACATTCTTTTCCTAGCATATAAAGCTTAAGAGAAACAGGTTAATCAGAAAGAAATTAGATTGTGAAAGAGGAGAAGCAGAACACAGAGTACTCCAAGGTTATGGAAATTAAGCACTCTGTCTGATTTGGGTTTTCCAGACACTCCAAAACCTGAAGCTTAAATATAGAGAATATTCCTTCTTGGATATGTATCAGGGTTACCCTGTCGACTCTAATGGCAAAGATTCAGCCTGCAATGCAAGAGACCTGAGTCTGATTTCTGGGTTGGGAAGATCCCCTAGAAGATGGAATGCTATCATTATGTAAACATAGAACACAAAACCAAAAAAAAAAAAAAAAAGTGTTATTAATTTTTAAATTCAAAACAGTGTAGCCAACCTGTGTACCATTTGCAAGTTTTCATATAGTCAGATAAATGTTTACATTATTTATAGAATATAAGAATATTCATTATATACATATTAAATGGAATATTCAGGAGTTCAGCCATCAATTCCCCACAAAAACTTAAAGGGTCAGCAATACAGACATCAAACTTGGCTGCCTGTAGCCTGCTGAGTAACTCCTTGTTAGTGACAGCACTGTCACACACTCTTTTGCTTGTTAATAAAAACTGTCTGTTCAGGTTTGCGAGTTTTATTTGCATTTCCCACCATGAGAGTTTTGGCAGTTCAAAAATTTCTTCATAGAGTATGGTATTGAGCTCTTCTATGAAATTTTCTTCAGTTACTGAAAGCTGGAGGATCTCCACATGGTAGGGAATCTTGGTATGATCAATCAGGAGACTTTGTGAAGGTACCAGGACAGTTATCTCATGCCCACGAAGGTGAAGCTCTTCTAGCATAACTTGTAAATTAATCCAGTGACTAAAATCCACAGGCCATACAAGAACTTTTCCCGTCCTCCCAGAGTCAAGGAGACATAGCTGCAGCACGAAAAGGATGCAGAAGCCTTGCACAGTCTTCATGGTTAACTCCTGCTTGAATTAAATCTTAAACCAAATGCAAGAAACTCACTATCCAAAGGTTTCTCCTTAACAATTCCAATGAGTGTATAGTAGGTTGAGCTGAACTTTGAAGTGTGTACTGTGTACTATGGATTAAAATCAAAAGCAACTGCTTTGACATGAGGAAAAAAAAAAAACTTTGATAAAGCACAATACACAGAGTCACTGAGTTAGGAAATATTTACTCAGGCTTAAACACAAATCCATAATAATTTCTAAGTAATATTTGAAAATCTGACATTATGTGATTGCATATTCTATTAGGACTAGATTTTTTGGAATTTTTTTCCTGGTTTTATTTTTATGATCATTTGAACAGGAAAATCTCTGTAGTGTTTCTTTTACTGATAACTCTTCTAGATATTTTAGGTACAGAAGAGATCATCACTTAATGCCAGAAATACACATAATTTAAGAGATGTTAAGGCAAGAAGATTTGTTTTGTTTTTAATTTTAATTTTATATTGGATTATAGTTGACTAACAATGTGTTAGTTTCAGGTATACAGCAAAGTGATTCAGTTATACATATACATATATCTGCTCTTTTCAAAATTCTTTGCACAATTATGTTGCTACAGAATATTGAGCAGAATTTCCTGTGCTTTATAGTAAGTATAGTAAGTCCTTGTTGGTTCAACTACTTTAAATATAGTAGTCTATATCTGCTAATCCAAGCTCCCAATTTATTGCTCCCCCTACCTTGCCCATTTTGTAACCATAAGTTTGTTTTTAGTGTGTGTCTGTTTTTGTTTTGTAAATAACTTATTTTTTCATTTTTTAGATTACACATATAAGCAATGTGATAGTTATCTTTCTCTATATCCCTTATTCACTTAGTATGATAACTTCCAGGTCTATCTGTGTTGATGGAATACTTTGGAGATTAATCCCTTGTCAATTTATTTATCTGTAAATATTTTTTCCCACTCTGAGGGTTGCCTTCCTGTTTTGCTTATGTTCTGCTTTGCTGTGCAACAGCTTTTGAGTTTAATTTGACCCCATTTGTTAGTTTTGTTTCCATTTCCAATACTCTTGGAAATGAATCTAAAAGGATATCATAGTGATTTATTCAAAGAATGTTTTGGTGTTTGGTCTTACATTTAGGTCTTTAATCCATTTCGAGTTAATTTTTGTATATGATGTTAAATAATGATCTATTTTCATTCCACTACATATATCTTTCCTTCCAGGAGCCAGCATGGGGAATCCTGCCCATGGCAAAGGTCATGAGGAAAGGGGCCTGACAAAACGCAAAGGTGGGCTCAGGCCTCTGGGGTCCCTCTGGACTTTCTCGAGCATCTACCCCTCAAACCAGATTCTGCCTTCCTTACTGCATTATGCTTTCCACCTATTCTTCTGCATTATGGGGGGCCGCGGGGGAGGCACTATCCCCAACGACCTTTCTCTGGAAAAAGTTAACTTAGAGCTCCAGTTAATAGTCTCCTGCATAGAAAAGGAGTGTCTTAGCTCAAACCCCTCTGATGGCTCTCTAAATTGTCTGACAATTTTACCTGAACTTTTACAACTATGCATGTGATTGTTTATAGCCCCCAACTGTGAGACAAGCAGGAAGCCTAAAATATAGAGCCTTTCAAGTAAATGGCAACCCACTCCAGTGTTCCTGCCTGGAGAATCCCAGGGACAGGGGAGCCTGGTGGGCTGCCATCTATGGGGTCGCACAGTGTCGGACATGACTGAAGTGACTTAGCAGCAGCAGCAGTAGCAAAGAGTTAAAAGCTGTTAGAATAGTGCTGGTATAATATTTCACTGTTAAGCCAAGGCTTGCTGCCAAGTTCCCATATCCCTTATCCACTGTGCACCTGGGAGTGCATTAGTTAACGTCGTTGGAATGTAAGAAAGACAAGTGTGGCCTCAAAACTAACCACATCAGGCCTTTGAGCTAATTGGTTCTTTCTTTGTTGTAACTTGCTGCACCTTTGCTTCTTGAAAATGTAACTGTTTGATACTTTATGAGGCTAACGTAGATTAGAAATATAAAGAAAAAACACTTCAAGGGAAAATAAGCTTTCTGGTTGAATAGCCTTTATCAAAAGAGGATCATAAAATGTCCTCAGGCCTCCAAGGCCAGAAGATAGTATACACAACGTTGTTTGTGGGAAAGATATGCATAAAAAAGCCTGGTCTCCATAAGGGTCAGGGCTGCCAACCCTGCACGACTTTGTATTATCCATTGACCTCTATGTACAAATTAAAATATAAAAGCTTTCCTGGAAAATAAAGGGACGGACCAGTTTCTTGGAAATCTGGTTCTCCCCTTGTCAATTCTCTCTGCCTCCCAAAGGTTCACCGTGTCTACTTATTTGCCTGGGCTTCTAAGACCCACACAGAGGGAGCCCAAGGTGGGGCACCCTCCACTATTCAAGCAGGCGCCTGTGGCCCTACATAGGCAATGTAAGTCCCTTGTCTCGGGGCTTTATTGGCTTTCTATGTAAACCATGGAATACAGTATCTTTCTCTCTTCTACTCTCTTAACTGCAAATTTTTTCCTTATCTCTCTCTACATCTATATCTCTTTCTTGCCACACCGTCCCCTCTTCGAATTCCCTGTATCCACCGAGGCTGGACCCTGGCACTTTCCAGTTTTCCCAGAACCGACTATTGAATATCCTGTTTTTTCTCCACAGTTAGAGGTTAATTTAAAATAAGTCTGTGTGTTTATTTCTGGACTTTCTATACTATTTCGGTGATCTATCTGTTTTGTGCCAGTAGCATCTGTCTTGATGACTATAGCTTTGTAGTGTAGTCTGGGAGAGCTTATTCCTCTAACACTGTTTTTCTTTCTCAAAATTGCTTTCACCATCCAGGGTCTTTTGTGTCTCAATAATTTTTTTTAATTGTGTTAGCTTATTAAAAAAAATACCATTGGTAATTTTGTAGGGATTGCACTGAATCTGTAAATTGCCTTGAGTACTGTAAAAATTTTGATAATATTGATTCTTCCAATTCAGGACTGTGGTATATCTTTCCATCTGATTGTGTCATCTTTGATTTATTTCATCAGGGTCTTATCCTGTTCAGGGCACAGGTCTTTGGCTTCCTTGGTAGGATTTTTTCTAGATATCTTATTCTTTTTGATGAAATGGTAATAGGGATTTTTTCTTTAATTTCTTTCTGATCATTCATTGCTGGTGTATAGAAATACAACAAATTTCTGTATTAATTTTGTATCCTGTTTACTTACCAAATTTATTCATGAGATCTAGTAGTTTTGCAAATAATCTTCAGGATTTTCTATGTGTAGTATCATGTTTTTCATAAACAGTGATAGTGGGTTTCTTTTTTTCCCCAGACCTTTTATTGGTGTATAGTTGCTTTGCATTGTTGTGTTAGTTTCTGTTGTACTCAAAGTATCAGCTGTATGTATACATATATACCCTCTCTGGGACCTCTTTGTGAACCCCTATCCCATCATCTAAGTCACCAAAGAGCACCAAGTAGAGCTTCATACACTATACAGCAGGTTTCTTCTATTTATCTGTTTTGCACATGATAGGGTGTATATGTCAAACCCAATCTCCCAATTCATTCCCCCTCCCAAATCCACATGTTTGTCCTCTATGTCTGCATCTATACCCTTGCCTTGAAAATAAAAATAATCTGTACCATTTTTTTTTAGATTACATGTATGCATTAATATATGTTATTCATTTATCTGCTGATGAACATTTATGTCACTTCTATGTTCTGGCTATTGTATTAATGAATAGTAATGAAATGACATTTGAGGTGCATATATCTTTTTGACATATGGTTTTCTTAGAGTACATGACCAGCTTGGAATTGCTGATCTTCTGGTAATTCTATTTTTAGTATTTTAGGGAACATCTTTACTGTTTTCCACGGTGGCTATACCAATTTGCATTCCAACCAACAGTGCAAGAGGGCTCCCATTTCTTCATTCTCTCTCCAATAGTTTTTGCTTGTAGATTTTTTTATGATAGCCATTCTGAATGGTGTAAGGTAATGTTGTTGTTCAGTTGAGCAGTTGTGTCTGACTCCTTGCAACCCCATGAATTGCAGCATGCTAGGCATCACTGTCCTCCACTATCTCCTGTACTTTGCCCAAACTCATGTCCACTGATTCAGTGATGCCAATCAACCATTTCATCTTCTGTCACTCCATATTCCTCTTGCCTTCAAACTTTCCAAAGAGTTAGCTCTTCACACTAGGTAGCCGAAGTATTTGAGCTTCAGCTTCTACAGCAGTCCTTCCAATGAATATTCAGGGTTGATTTCCTTTAGGATTGACTGGTTTAATCTCTTTGCTGTCCAATGGCTTCTCAAGAATCTTCACTGGCACTACAGTTAGAAAGCATTCGTTCATCAGCATTCAGCCTTCTTTATGTTCCAAATATCACATCCATACATGACTACTGGAAAAATCATAACCTTGACTATAGAGACCTTTATCAGCAAAGTGATGTCTCCTGTTTAGGTTTGTCATGGGCTTCCTTTATAGTGTGGTTGGTAAAGAATCTGCTTGCAATGCAGGAGACCTAAGTTTAATCCCTGGGTCAGGAAAACACCTCAGCCTTCTTTATGTCCAAATATCACATCCATACATGACTACTGGAAAAATCATAACCTTGACTATAGAGACCTTTATCAGCAAAGTGATGTCTCCTGTTTAGGTTTGTCATGGGCTTCCTTTATAGTGTGGTTGGTAAAGAATCTGCTTGCAATGCAGGAGACCTAAGTTTAATCCCTGGGTCAGGAAAACACCCAGGAGAAGGAATTGGCAACCCATTCCTATATACTCACCTGGAGAATCCCATAGACAGAGGAGTCTGGCTTCGGGTTGCAAGAGATGGACACGACTTAGCACCTAAACCATAGCTACCACCAGGTTTGTCATAGCTTTCCTCTCAAGGAACAATCATCTTTTAACTTCGTGGCTGCAGTCATGGTCTGCAGTGATTTTCCAGCCTAAAAAAATAAATTCTGTCACTGTTTCCACTTTTCCCCCATCTATTTGCCATGATGTGTAGGAACTGGATGCCATGATCCTAGTTTTTGAATGTTGAGTTTTAACCTACCAACTTCATCAAGAGGCTCTTTATGTCCTCTTTACTATCTGTCATTATGAGTTCAGATTTAAATATATTTTATATTTTGTTCCTAGTACTGAGGAATGGATTGTATAATCTCATAGACAGAGAAGCCTGACAGGCTACAATCCAGGGGATCGCAAAGAGTTGGACATGACTTAGCAAATAAACAACAGCTAGTCAAGGACAGAGGAGAATGGCGTGCTACAGTCCATGGGGTCAAAAAGAGTAAGATACCAACAAATACATCAAAAATTTACTTAAGTTGAATCCTACATTAATTTTACTTACAATATAAACATTTGCAAAGAAGAAGAAAACTGTTTAGAGTTGCACTACAGATACTTAGGACAGAAAAATGCATTTAGTTGTCAGATTAACCTTTTTGAATAAACTCAGAAAATTCAGAAATAAAGTATCTAAATCCTGAGTTACTTAAACTGCTTTATGTTAACTCATTCAGTTCAGTTCAATTCAGTCACTCAGTCGTGTCCAACTCTTTGCAACCCCATGAATTGCTGCACGCCAAGCCTCCCTGTCCATCACTATCTCCCAGAATTCCCTCAGACTCACGTCCATCAAGTCGGTGATCCCATCTAGCCATCTCATTCTCTGTTGTCCCCCTTTCCTCCTGCCCCCTAATCCCTCCCAGCATCAGACTCTTTTCCAATGAGTCAGTTCTCCGCATGAGGTGGCCAAAGTACTGGACTTCAGCTTTAGCATCAGTCCTTCCAAACAGCACCCAGGACTGATCTCCTTTAGAAGGGATTGGTTGGATCTCTTTTCAGTCCAAGGGACTCTCAAGAGTCTGCTCAAAGACCACAATTCAAAAGCATCAATTCTTCAGTGCTCAGCTTTCTTCACAGTCCCACTCTCACATCCATACATGACCACAGGAAAAAACATAGCCTTGATTCGATGGACTTTTGTTGGCAAAGTAATGTCTCTGCTTTTTAATGTACTATCTAGGTTGGTCATAACTTTCCTTCCAAGGAGAAGCATCTTTTAATTTCATGGCTGCAGTCACCATCTGCAGTGATTTTGGAGCCCCCAAAAATAAAGCCTGACACTGTTTCCACTGTTTCTCCATCTATTTCCCATGAAGTGATGGGACCAGATACTATGATCTTCGTTTTCTGAATGTTGAGCTTTAAGCCAACTTTTTCACTCTCCACTTTCACTTTCATCAAGAGGCTTTTTAGTTCCTCTTCACTTTCTGCCATAGGGTGGTATCATCTGCATATCTGAGGTAATTGATATTTCTCCTGGCAATCTTGATTCCAGCTTGTGCTTCTTCCAGCCCAGTGTTTCTCGTGGTATACTCTGCATAGAAGCAGGGTGACGATATGCAGCCTTGACGTACTCCTTTTCCTGTTTTGAACCAGTCTGTTGTTCCATGTCCAGTTCTAACTGTTGCTTAGTGACCTGCATAAAGGTTTCTCAAGAAGCAGGTCAGGTGGCCTGGTATTGCATATTTTAAAAAATGAAGATATATCTTGAGTTTGGCATAAAATGACCAAAGATTAAAGTATGATTTAAAGACTATTATAGGAAAAGACATTATCATATTGCTAATATATGGTTTAGGTTTATGGTGTATTACTGCTTTAATTACATGTATTATGTCTTTAGTAACATCAGTGCTTGCATTTTTAAGTTCTATTCCTTAAAGTAGTATAATTATTTAATTATTCAAAGCCTCACAAAATTAAGAAAGTATATTTTTATCTCCTATATTTTTATAGTTAATTCCCCAACTAATAATAAATTGTGATTACCTTGTTTTGATACCTGTAAAAGACAGATAA
>SJYC01108653.1:0-14805 GCA_006408675.1 Madoqua kirkii
CATCACACACTCTAATTTTAAAAAATATTATAAAGCTATAGTAATCAAAGTGTTAGTCACTCAGTCATGTCTGACTCTTTGTGATCCCATAGACTGTAGCCCATGAGGCTCCTCTGTCCTTCGGATTCTCCAGGCAAGAATACTGGAGTGGGTTGCCATTCCAGCTTAAAAACAGTCACCAAGTCCATTAGAACAGAAGCAAAGGCCCAAAGATAAACTAATGCATATGTAGTCAACTAGTATATCACAAGGGAGCCAAAAATATTTAATGAACTTACTCCACTACAAAATTATGTTAAAATGGACCTGGCTAAAATATAAGACCTAAAACCACAAAATTCCTCAAAGAAAACAATGGGAAATAATTCTTGACATTCATCATGGCAGTGAATTTAAATATGAGATCTAAAGTGTAAGTAACAAAATTTAAAATGAACAAGTGGAACTACTTACAACTAGAAGTTACTGCACACTGCACAGAAAAAAAAAAAAAAAGATCAACAAAACAAGAAGGCAGCCAATGAACATAGAAAAAAATATTTGCAAACCATAAGTTTGTATATATGTTGTTATTGTTGTTCAGTCACTCACTCATGTGTGACCCTTGGTGATACCATCAACTGCAGCATGCCAGGCTTCCCAGTCATTCACCATCTCCCAGAACTGACTCATGTCCACTACATTTGGTTGGTGATGCCATCCAGCCATTTCATCTTCTGTGGTTCCCATTTCCTCCTGCCTTCAATATTTCCCAGAATCAGGGTCTTTTCTAACTAATCAGCTCTTCGTATTAGGTGGCCAAAGTATTGGAGCTTCAATTTCAGCATCAGTACTTTCAATAAATATTCAGGATTGATTTCCTTTAGGATTGACAGTTTGGATCTCCTTGCAGTCTAAGGGGCTCTCAAGAGTCTTCTCCAACACCACAATTAAAAAGCATCAATTCTTCGGCACTCAGCCTCCTTTATGGTCCAACTCTTGCATCCATACATAACTATTGGAAAAATCATAACTTTAACTATATGGACCTTTGTTGCCAAAGCAATATCTCTGCTTTTGAACATGCTGTCTAGGTTGGTCATAGCTTTTCTTTTAGTTTCATGGCTGCTGTCACCATCTGCAGTGATTTTGGAGCCCTGCAAATGAGGGCTCAGAAGAAAATATGATCTCTCACTGTTTCAATTTTTTGCCCATCTATTTCCATGAAGTGATGGGACCAGATGCCATGATCTTTGTTTTTGAATGTTGAGTTTTAAGCCAGCTTTTTAATTATCCTCTTTTAGCTTCAGCAAGTGACTCTTTAGTTCCTCTTTGATTTCTGCCATAAGGGTGTTGTCATCTGCATTTCTGAGGTTATTGATATTTCTCCCAGAAACCTTGATTCCAGCTTGGCATTTCACATGATGTACTCTGCTGCTGCTGCTAAATCACCTCAGTCATGTCCGACTCTGTGCGACCCCATAGATGGCAGCCCACCAGGCTCCCTTGTCCCTGGGATTCTCCAGGCAAGAATACTGGAGTGGGTCACCATTTCCTTCTCCAATGCATGAAAGTGAAAAGTGAAAGTGAAGTTGCTCAGTCACATCTGACCGTCAGCGACCCCATGGACTGCAGCCTTCCAGGCTCCTCCATCCATGGGATTTTTCAGGCAAAAGTACTGGAGTGGGGTGCCATTGCCTTTTCTGTGATGTACTCGGCATATAAGCTAATTAAACAAGATGACAATATACAGCCTTGACGGACTCCTTTCCCAATTTGGAACCAGTCCGTTGTTCCATGTCTTGTTCTAACTGTTGCTTCTTGACCTACATATAGTATTCTCAGGAGGTAGGTAAGGTGGGCTAGTGTTCACTTTCTTGAAGAATTTTCCAGTTTGTTGTGATCCACACAGTTAAAGTCTTTGGCGTAGTCAATAAAACAGATATAGATGTTTTTCTGGAATTCCCTTACTTTTCTAGGATCCAGCAGATTTTAGCAATTTCTGCTGGATCTCTAGTTCCTCTGCCTCTTCTAAATCCAGCTTGAACATCTGGAAGTTCTTGGTTCATGTACCGTTGAAGTCTAGCTTGGAGAATGTTCAGCATTACTGTCCTAGCCTATGAAATGAGTGCAAAGTGAGCAGTAGTTTGAACATTCTTTGGCAGGGCCTTTCTTTGGATTTTGAATGAAAACTGACCTTTCCCAGGCTGTGGCCACTGCTGAGTTTTCCAAATTTGCTGGTATATTGAGTGCAGCACTGTCACAGCATCATCTTTCAAGATTTGAAAGAGTTCAACTGGAATTCCATCACCTCGGCTAGCTTTGCTCATAGTGATGCTTTCTAAGGCCCACTTGACTTTTCATTCCAGTATGTCTGGCTGTCTGTGAGTGATCACACAGTAGAGGTTATCTAGGTCATAGAGATCTTTTTTGTATAGTTCTTTTGCGTATCCTTGCCACCTCTTCTTAATATTTTTGCTTCTGTTAGGTCCATACCATTTCTGTCCTTTTTTGTGCCCATCTTTGCATGAAACATTTCCTTGGTATCTCTATCTCTAACCATTTCTATTCTATTGTTTTCCTCTATTTCTTTGTATAGATCACTTAGTAGGAAATTCTTATCTCTCACTTGTATTCTTTGGAACTCTGTATTCAGATAAGTATATCTTTCATTTTCTCCTTTGCCTTTTGCTTATCTTTTCTCAGCTAGGTGTTACCATCTAAAATATAGGGAGAACTCATAAAATTCAATAACACAAAAACAAATAATTCCTTAAAAAATTAGCTGAAGACCTGAATAAACAATTTTTTAAGAAAAGATTTGAATAGTTAATAAGAATAGTGAAATAATGCTCAGTGTTACTAGTCACCAAGAAAATTCAAAGCAAAGCTACAAGGAAGTAACATCTCGTACCTGTTATGATGGCAATCATCAAAGTGATAAGAGAAAACAAATGTTAGTGAGTAGGTAGTGAAAAGAGACACCTTAACACTGTTAATGCAAATGTAAATCAATATAGCCAATAGAGAAAATGTGATGGTGATTCCTCAAAATTTAAAAATAAAGCTAACATATGATCTAAAACTTCCACCTCTGGATATAATATAAAAAAAGAATAAAGCAAAACAAACAAAAAACATATCACTGCACTCTCAGGCTTCTGCTGCTGCTAAGTCGCTTTAGTCATGTCTGACTCTATGTGACCCCATAGACACCAGTCTCTCTCGTCCCTGGGATTCTCCAGACAAGAACACTGGAGTGGGTTGCCATTTCCTTCTCCAATGCATGAAAGTGAACAGTGAAAGTGAAGTCGCTCAGCTGTGTTCGACTCTTAGCGACCCCATGGACTGCAGCCCACCAGGCTCCTCCATCCACGGGATTTTCCAGGCAAGAGTACTGGAGTGGGGTGCCATTGCCTTCTCTGGCACTCAGGCTCATTGAAGCATTATATACAATAGCCAGAAACATGGAAACAACTTAGGTGTTTATGAATAGGTGAATGTATAAAGGAAACATGATGACAGATGGAGTGGAATATTATTAAGTCATGAGTAACAAGGAAAACTTGCCATTTGCCTCAACATGGATGGACCTTGAGGATATGATGTTAAGTGAAGTAAGATAGGCAAATATATCACTTGTATATGGAATCTAAAGAGAAAACAAAACAAAAACTACAACAAGCTGTAGACACTGAGAAGACTGGTGATTGCGAGATGCTAGGGTTGGGTCATGGTCACAATAGGTAGGTGAAGGTGGTCAAATGGTACAAAGTTCTAGTTGTAAAGTAAGTAATTAGGGAGTGTAATTTACATCTGATGACTCTAGTCACTAATACTGTATTATATTTGAAAGGTACTGAGAAAATAGGCTTCCCTGGTGGCTCAGAGGTTAAAGTGTCTGCCTGCAATGTGAGAGACTTGGGTTCGATCCCTGGGTTGGGAAGATTCCCTGGAGAAGGAAATGGCAACCCACTCTAGTATTCTTGCCTGGAAAATCCCATGTATGGAGAAGCCTGGTGGGCTACAGTCCATGGAGTTGCAGAGAGTCGAACACGACTGAGTGACTTAACTTTCAAGAAAGTAGAAATTAAGAGTTCTCAAGTAAAAACCATTTGTATTTATGTGTAGTGATGGATATTATCTAGAGTTATTGTGGTGATTATTTCACAATATGTACAAATATTTAATCATTTCATTGTAAATCTCTATTAAAACAAAATTATTTTAAAGCAGGACAGAAAAATTTTGCATAAATATTTATCTGCCAGTTGAGGCTCTCCCTGTTTTGGTCTTCAGTGTGCGTCTGCATTATGCATTAACTAGATCCCCTTAGAAGACACAGGAAAGCTTGCTTACAAAACAAGAAAAATTTTCCTCCTTGCACCAGCAAGGTAATTCCTTAGGAGGTAACATTCCTTCCTTAACCTCTTCAGGGATCGCAATGACCCATTACTCATTTTTTAGGACTATATAAACTGGCAATCAAATGTTGTGATGTATAACCCTCTCTCTCAAAAACATATATGACAATTCTTTAACTTCTAATGGGCAGAACATTCCTCAGAGATTCCTGACAGATTTTCTCCAGGGTTATAATCCTCAGATTGGCTCAAATAAAATTTTCCATTTCTTTCATAGGTTGACTATTGATTAACATTTTTGTCACCAACTGCAACTATTACAATGTTGCTGCTGCTGCTCCTGCTGCTAAGTCGCTTCAGTCGTGTCTGACTCTGTGCGACCCCACAGACGGCAGCCCATCAGGTTCCCCCATCCCTGGGATTCTCCAGGCAGAAATACTGGAGTGGGTTGCTATTTCCTTCTCCAATGCATGAAAGTGAAACATGAAAGTGATGTCGCTCAGTCCTGTCTGACTCTTAGTGACTCGATGGACTGCAGCCCACCAGCCTCCTCCATCCATGGGATTTTCCAGGCAACAGTATGGAGTGGGGTTACATACTAATAATAACTCAAAAAAAAAATCTATCTGAAAGTGAAAGTCACTCAGTCGCGTCCGACTCTTTGTGACCCCATGAACTATATAGCCCATGGAATTTTCCAGGCCAGAATACTGGAGTGGGTATCCTTTCCCTTCTCCAAGGGATCTCAAAAAATCTAGCTAAAGAAAATATAAGAAAGATTCTGCAAGGGTAATTTATCCCTTATGCAAAATTTTCTTAACATAATAAAAAATAAATTATTCAAAAGGAAAATAGAAGGGATAAATGGACTTGATAAAATAGAGAAAAATTTTGTACTTAGGGTCAAAAGTCACTAGCTGACCTCTAATGCAATTTTAAATAGAACAACAAGAACAAAACACTGAGGTGAGTTAAAAAAAATTAGAAATATGATCCTTCAGAAAAAAAAAAAAAAAACTTCCTGTTTTAACACTTTAGAAGATAAGAGAAAACGAAACCAAACTACATTATTTACTTTCTATTTTCATGCTTACAATTGCAAACCTGGCCACCAAGTAACCATTCTGTCACAAGAGAAAATGAAACCAAACTACATTATTTATTTTCTATTTTCAGATATGCTTGCATTGCAAATCTGGCCACCAAGTAACCAGTACTTCACAGAAAACAAATATAAAGCCTTAGAAGGTGCAAGTTAATCAGAAAGAAAGTAGTCTGCATAAGAGCAGAAGTGAAAAACAGAAAACTAATCCAAGGTTAGAAAAATCAAGCACACGGTCCGATTTGGGTTTTCCAGACACTCCAAAATATTATGCATGAGTATAGAGAATATTTCTTCTTGGATATATTATCAATATTTAATCATATAACACAAAACCATAAAAAAGCATGTTATTACTTTTAAAATTCAAAATAATGTAGTCACAGAACCTTGGATCTTCTTCACCTAAAATATCTTTTGTAAGTTTTCATACAGTTAGATAAATATTTACATTTTTCATAGTATATAAGAATACTTACTATATACACATTTCTCTTACCTAAGACCTTGCTGTAATATTCATCCCATTCTGGAAATACATAATATGAATATATCATGTCACTCACTGTATACAGTAACCAGTTCTCTAGCCTCTGCATAAAAGTCATATTGTCTGTCAGTCTTGATGTGATATGAGGAATATATGAAGGTGGCATAGGAAGCCCAGCACACAGTCTTTCAATGACATTCCCAGGGGAAATTCGAAAAGTGTATATAAATGGAATATTCAGGAGTTCAGCCACCAATTCCCCACAAAATCTTACAGGGTCAGCAATACAGACATCAAACTTGGCTGCCTGTAGCCTGCTGAGTAACTCCTTGTTAGTGACAGCACTGTCACACACTCTTTTGTTTGTTAATAAAAATTTTCTACCGATGTTTGCCAGTTTTATTTGACTTTCCCACCATGAGAATTTTGACATGTCAAAAGAAGCTTCATAGAGAATGGTACTGAGCTCTTCCATGGAAGTTTCTTTAGTTACTGAAAGTTGGAGGATCTCCACATTATAGGGAACCTTGGTATGATCAATCAGAAGACTTGGTGAAGGTATCAAGACAGTTATCTCATGCCCACGATGGTGAAGTTCTTCTAGAATAACTTGTAAATTAATCCAATGACTAAAATCCGCAGGCCATACAAGAACTTTGCTTGTCCTTCCAGAGTCAAAGAGACATAGATGCAGCACGAAAAGGATGCAGAAGCCTTGCACAGTCTTCATGGCTACTTCTTGAGAAATGAAATCTGGGCTTAAGTCAAGTGCATGAAACTCACAATCCAAAGATCTCTCCTTAACTTTGTCAATCAGTTCATAGTAGGTTGGGCTGAACTTTGAATTGTGTACTTTGTATTATGGATTTAAATGAAAAACAACAGCTTTGCTGGAAAAAAAAAAAAAAAAACAACCCTATAAACTCAACCCCTCAGTTGAAGGCATCAATCTTCAATGTTCAGCTTTCATTATAGTCCAGCTCTCACACCCATACATGACTACTGGAAAACCCATAGCTCTGACTAGATGGACTTATGTTTTGCAAAGTAATGTCTCTGTTTTCTAATATGCTGTCTAGGTTGGTCATAGCTTTTCTTTCAAGGAGTAGTCATCTTTTAATTTCATGGCTGCAGTCACCATCTGCAGTGATCTTGGAGCCCAAAAAAATAAAGTCTGTCACTGTTTCCATTGTTTCCCTGTCTATTTGCCATGAAGTGATGGGACCAGATGCCATGATCTTTTTTTTTGAATGTTGAGTTTTAAGCCAACTTTTTCACTCTCCTCTTTCACTTTCATCAAGAGGCTCTTCAGTTCCTCTTCGCTTTTGGCTATAAAGATGGTGTCATCTGCATATCTGAGGTTATTGATATTTCTCCCAGAAATCTTGATTTCATCTTGTGCTTCTTCCAGCCCAGCATTTCACATAAGCAGGGTGACAATATACAACTTTCACGTATTCCTTTCCCAATTTGGAGCCAGCCTATTGTTCCCTGTCTGACTGTAACTGTTACTTCTTGACCTGCATACAGATTTCTCAGGAGGCCAGTAAGATGGCAAGGTGGTCTGGTATTTTCCACAGTTTCTTGTGATCCACAAAGTCAAAGGCTTTGAAGTAGCCGGTAAAGCAGACATTTTTTGGGAACTCTCCTGCCTTTTCTATGATCCAACGGATGTGAGCAATTTGACCTCTGGTTTCTCTGTTTTCTAAATCCATCTTGAACATCAGGAAGCTCTCACTTCATGTACTATTGAAGCCTCACTCAGAGACTGTTGAGCACTACTTTGCTAGCTTGTGAGCTGAGTACAGTTGGGTGGTAGATTGTACATTCTATGGCATTGCCTTTCTTTGGGATTAGAATGAAAACTGACCTTTTCCAGTCTGGTGACCACTGCTAAGTTTTCCATATTTGCTGGCATATTGAGTGCCACACATTAACAGCATCATCTTAGAATCTGAAATAGCTCAGCTTGAATTCCATCACCTCCACTAGCTTTGTTCATAGTGATGTTCCCTAAGGCCCACTTAACTTCACACTCCAGGTTGTATGGTTCTAGGTGAGTGATCACACCATCAAGGTTATCTGAGTCATTGAGATCTTTTTTTTTTTTTTTTTTGGTATAGTTCTTCTGTGTATTCTTGCCACTTTTTCTTAATATCTTCTAATTCTGTTAGGTCCATACCATTTCTGTCCTTTATCGTGCCCATTTTTGCATGAAATATTCTTTTGGTATCTCTCATTTTCTTGAAGAGGTCTCTAGTCTTTTCCATTCTATTGTTTTCCTGTTTCTTTGCATTGATCACTTAGGAAGGAAAGCTTTCTTTTCTTTCCTTGCTATTCTTTGGAATTCTGCATTCAGTTGGATATATCTTTCCTTTTCTCCTTTGCCTATCAATTCCCTTTTTTTCTCAGCTATTTGTAAGGACTCCTCAGAAAACCATTTTGCTTTTTTGCATTTCTTTTTCTTGGGGATGATCTTGATCCCTGCTTCCTGTATAATATCATGAATCTCCATCTAAAGTTCTTCAGGCAATCTGTCTATCAGATCTAATCCCATTAATCTATTTGTCACTTCCACTGTATAATCATAAAGGATTTGTTTTAGGTCATACCTGAATGGTGTAGTGGCTTTCCCTACTTTCTTCAATTTAAGTCTGAATTTGGCAATAAGGAGCTGGTGTTCTGAGCCACAATCAGCTGCCAGTCTTGTTTGTGTTGACTGTATAGAGCCTCACAATATTCTCCAGGAAAAAATATCAATCTGGTTTTGGTATTGTCCATCTGGTGATGTATGTAGCACTGCCTCTTGTGTTGTTGGAAAAATGTGTATGCTATGACCAGTGTGTTCTCTTGCAAAACTCTGCTAGCCTTTGCTGCTTCATTTTGTACCACAAGGCTAAACTTTTCTGTTACTCCAGGTATTTCTTGATTTTTTAATTTGCATTCCAACCCCCGCTGATGAAAAGGACATCTTTTTTCAGTGTTAGTTCTAGAAGGTCTTGTAGGTCTTCATAGAACTGTTCAACTTCAACTTCTTCAGCATTACTGGTTGGGGCATAAACTTGGATTACCATGATGATTGAATGGTTTGCCTTGGAGAAGAACAGAGATCATTCTGTCATTTTTGAGATTGCATCCAAGTACTGCATTTTGGAGTCTTTTGTTGACCATGATGGCTACTCCATTTCTTCTGAGGGATTCCTGCCCACAGTAGTAGATGTAACGGTCATCTGAGTTAAATTCACCCATTCCAGTCCATTTTAGTTCGCTGATTCCTAGAATGTCGATGTTCACTCTTACCATCTCTTGTTTGACCGCTTCCAATTTGCCTTGATTCATGGACCTGACATTCCAGGTTCCTATGCAATATTGCTCTTTACAGCTTCGGATCTTGCTTCTATCACCAGTTACATCCACAGCTGGGTATGTTTTTGCTTTGGCTCTATCCCTTCATTCTTTCTGGAGTTATTTCTCCACTGATCTCCAGTAGCATATTGGGCACCTACTGACCTGGGGAGTTCCTCTTTCAGTATCCTATCATTTTGCCTTTTCAAACTGTTTATGGGGTTCTCAAGGCAAGAATACTGAAGTGGTTTGCCATTCCCTTCTCCTAAAGGAAACCAGTTCTGAATATTCATTGGAAGGACTGATGCTGAAGTTGAAACTCCAATACTCTGGCCATCTGATGCAAAGAACTGACTCATTAGAAAAGACCCTGATGCTGGGAAAGATTGAAAGCAAAGAGGACAGAAAGGATAAGCTGTTTGGATAGCATCACTGACTCATTGGACATGAATTTGAGCAAACTTTTGGAAATAGTGAAGGACAGGGAAGCCTGGCACACTGCAATCCATGGGGTCGCAGAATCAGACATGACTTACCAACTGAATAGTAAAGATTATTACATCAAAAGACATTATCTTATTGCCAGAACAAATCATTTAACAGTATGGTAAGTTATCACTTTTATTACATGAATCAGATTTTAAGACAAAAGGTATTAGTGCTTTCATTTTTTATATTTTATATTTTAAAGTATAATAACTACTTAACTATTTCAAATATCACAAAATTAATTTTTTATTCTAGATTTCTTTATAATTAATGTCTCATCTAAGGAAAAATGTATATTTATCTTATACTTACTTGTGCCACTACTCCTGCTTAAAAAAAAAAAAAGACAAATGCCCAAATGACTTACATTTGTTCTAACATAGCTTTATATTTTTTCCTAAATAATTATATTTTTGATAGACTTATATTTGCTCTATGAAAGTAATTTTAGGTCTATCTTGCCTGAGTTATAAACATCAAAGTTCATAGAAAATTATTACTGATTTTGGTTAATATTGGAGAAGGGAATGGCGATCCACTCCAATATTCTTGCCTGGAGACCTCATGGACAGAGGGGTTTGGCAGGCCACAGTCCATGGGGTTGCAAAGAGTTGGACATGACTGAGTGACTAAGACTTTGTTAATATATATTACATTGAATAATTTTTACCTCATTAGCAAATTATTGGCTAGCATACTGAAGATAGTCTTTTTGGAAATGAAAAAAAAATAATTTTTTTTAATGGAGAATTTGGTGGAATTTCAAAACAAAATCATTGTCAGAACTCCCTGAAATTGACCTTGTATGGTAAGAGAAGAAGAATTTAGATGCTTTTTTTTTAAAGATATATATTTTTATTAAAATTTAACATGTCTCTTCATGTTTACTGCAGATGTCAGGATGACACTAGTTAATAAGAAGCCTAGTACTTGTGCCTGGTGTAAGGATCACAGTCCAGTTTATGAGAAGACCAAGGAAAGTGATGGGATTAAAGAAAAGGAAGAAATGTAAAATCATTTCTGACTAGATGGAATTTCTGATTAAATGGAGAAATTATTCCCATGGCAAATAGTGTTTCAGAGAAATGCATTTTCCTCCAAAGAATCTGCAGTGTGGCTCGAAAAAATTTGCTTATTTATGAATGTGTTTATTGTAAGCAAAATTAATGTAGAGCAGATTTTTTAAATTAAGCTATTTTAAGAGTAGTTATTAAATTCCATTCATTCACTTTTGCTTCATCATGGCATCAACCATGCTAACATAAGAGAGTCAACTAGTTCTCAGAAAACATGAAGTTTTGCAATACAGATTAAGTACTGTCATTATTAGTATCTAAATGAAAGGTGATCTTTAAATCAAAGACAAAAATTAGTGTTTTGTATTACAAGAGGGATAAAGTCTGATGTGTCATATGAAAATAAATTGATAGCATAAAATATGCTTTATGCCATCTGGTGGCTCAAATGGTGAAGAATCTGCCCACAATGCAGGAGACTCAGGTTTGATCCCTGGGTAGAGATGACCCTTGAGTAGGGAATGGCAGCCCACTCAGTAATCCTGCCTGGAGAATTCCATGAACTTGCAGGCTACAGTCCATGGGGTCACAAAGAGTTAGACAGGACTGAGTCACTAAACAAACCCAGAAATCATAACAGTTTCCTGATATTCTTGATTCGAAGGGAAGCTCTGACTAAAGTGCCCTGCATAACTCCTTGTGTAGCTCCTTTAGAGAATAAGAAATAATGAATACTTACTGGACGTAAAATCATGTGAGATATTTAGGAAATATGCAATATGATTAGTACTGAAAATAGAGGTAATCACTATGTTCCCAGAACCTCAAAAAGCCTCTCAAATCATTGAACTGAAAACGATGAATGAAGTAAAACAGTGTCTTTAATGATTACAACTTCCATGCATTTGTTTATCCTCTCTTTGTAAATACATCATTTAAAAACTTAATTGCAAATTATGTGTCACATATTTGAGTGAAGCTTTTGATCTTTGACTTGATAAGTTAAGGAATGAATAAGAACCCAGGAGAGTAAGAAAAGGATCTATTCAAAACAGTGGCTGAATTAATTCAGATGGACCTTATTAAGGTTTCCCATTAATTGTTAAAAAAAAAAAAGACTACTCTCTTTCTGCTTCGCAGTTTTACCAAACTTCTATCAACAAAACAGGCAACATTTAGTGACCAGAAATATAATAGTCACCACACATGCTAACAGGAAGCCAATCACATCCAAACAATGGTGCTGGTACCAGGTGAGGTCATGGACCACTGGCTGAAGGTGTTTGGCTCCTTTGTGATACCTGATAAACTAAACGACTGCTCAAAGGGCTCCATAGGCTGATCGTGGTGAATTCTTGATAATGCCATAGCATTTTCTTTTTAGCTAAGAAATGAATATATAGTCACTTGAAAAATTTCTTAAGAACACAATATATGTAAATATATTATATATCTGCTGCTGCTTCTGCTAAGTCGCTTCAGTCATGTCCGACTCTATGTGATCCCATAGACAGCAGCCCACCAGGCTCCCTCGTCCCTGGGATTCTCCAGGCAAGAACACTGGAGTGAGTTGCCATTTCCTTCTCCAGTGCATGAAAGTGAAAGTGAAGTTGCTCAGTCATGTCAGACTAGTAGCGACCCCATGGACTGAAGCCCACCAGGCTACTCTGTCCATGGGATTTTCCAGGCAAGAGTACTGGAGTGGGGTGACACTGCCTTCTCCATTATATACCTAGATATATCTAAATATATTATATATTTAGGTAGACATATGTAAAATTGTTATGTATTATTAAAAGTACATTACATCCTTCTTACTACATTATGTCATAAAAAATCATCAAGGATTGTATGCTCAGATATGTCTGACTCTTTGCAACCCCATGGACTGTAAACCACCAGATTCTTCTGTCCATGGAGTTTTCCAGGCAAGAATACTGAAGTGGGTTGCCATTTCCTTCTCCAGTGAATCTTTTGGACCCAGAGTTCAAACCCCTGCGCCCTGCATCTTTTGCATTGGCAGTCAGATTCTTTTATCACTGTGCCACCTGGGAAACCCAGAATGCAGAATGCATTTGAGAGTTTCTTTCCTCATGAGGTATTTTAGATGTGGTGGTCTATCAACTAGAATTTGTTGGATGTTTCATAGTCTTAGTAATGATTGGAGGTAAGGGAGAAAATAATAATTTTTAAACAGAAATAGTATTTTGACAGTTCAGAGATAGGAATGTAAAATATGTAGTTTGAGAATACAGAACTTTGATCTTGTTCGCTGACAGTGGTATTGGGAACTTGATAGTAGCAGGAAGCCACATCATGGGCAGGTCTGTGAGAAAGAACTCTTTCCCCCTGCCACTCCTTCCTTCTCTAGGTTTGGTATGGAGTGTTAGTGTTAAGAAGAAGCAAGTCTTTAATGGTATCAGGAAATGGTTTCAGTCTGTGATCTTTGTGGTCCTGAATGCCAGATATTAAAAAAAAAAAAAAAACCCACCCTATGGGCACGAAGTAAGACGTGAGAGTGAGGTAGATGCTGGAATCTTGGCTTCAAGCAACCAAGGGCTACAAGTGCAGTGATGAGATGGAACGATGGTGAGCACACTAATCAGTTTAACTTCTGTAAAGAAACAGAAGATCAGAAGTTTCAAGTTCAAGTTCAGTTTCTCAGTCGTGTCCCACTCTTTGTGATTTCATGAATCGAAGCACGCCAGGCCTCCCTGTTCATCACCATCTCTCGGAGTTCACTTAGAATCATGTCCATCCAGTCCGTGATGCCATCCAGCCATCTCATCCTCTGTCGTCCCCTTCTCCTCCTGCCCCCAATCCCTCCCAGCATCAGAGTCTTTTCCGATGAGTCAACTCTTCGCATGAGGTGGCCAAAGTACTGAAGTTTCAGCTTTAGCATCATTCCTTTCAAAGAAATCCCAGGGTTGATCTCCTTCAGAATGGACGGGTTGGAACTTCTTGCAGTCCAAGGGACTCTCAAGAGTCTTAGACAGCCATTTTGCTTTTTTGCATTTCTTTTCCATGGGGGTGGTCTTGATCCCTGTCTCCCATACAGTGTCAGGAACCTCATTCCATAGTTCATCAGGCACTGTGTCTATCAGATCTAGGCCCTTAAATTGATTTCTCACTTCTACTGTATAATCATAAGGGATTTGATTTAGGTCATACCTGAATGGTCTAGCAGTTTTCCCTACTTTCTTCAATTTCAGTCTGAATTTGGCAATAAGGATTTCATGATCTGAACCACTGTCAGCTCCTGGTCTTGTTTTTCTGACTGTATAGAGCTTCTCCATCTTTGTTTAGGTTTTTTAATGGCTGACTTAGATGAACTATTTCCTTGGATCTGTAAAGTAGATGAAGAAGGGAGGCTATTCTTCCACACTGAAGTGCAGGCACTATTGATTGAGACTATGGAACATTAAAGTATAAAAAATAGTGGAACAGCATGTAGGAAGTTCTGAGAATGAGACTTTTGAACCAAAAGAAAAATATACAGAGTCATTTTGCCCTTTGAACTGTGCTTTTGAACTGTGGTGTTGAAGAATACTCTTGAGAGTCCCTTGAAGTTCAAGGAGATCAAACCAGTTTATCCTAAAGGAAATCAGTCCTGAATATTTACTTTGGCCACCTGATGTGAAGAACAGACCCGCTGGAAAAGATCCTGATGCTGGGAAAGATTGAAGGCAGGAGAAGAAGGTGATGACAGAGGATGAGATGGTTGGATGGCATCGCCAACTTGATGGATGTGAGTTTGAGCAAGCTCCAGGAGTTGGTGATGGATAGGGAAGCCTAGCATGCTGCAGTCCATGGGGTCTCAAAGAATCAAACACAACTGAGCAACTGACCTGAACTTATGGACAGGCCTTTCTTAATTCACAAGAATTTAAGGAATAAGTAACTTTGATATATCTCAGGAAAACAAGGAAACAACAGCAACAAAAGTTCCAAGACAAAGAAGCAAAATATTTGTCAGATTAAAAAGTAATGAAAACAGAATCTTTCAAGAATAGAAAGCTG
>SJYC01108654.1:0-22545 GCA_006408675.1 Madoqua kirkii
CATTGAGCTAGTTTCAATTTATTGAAAACTTGTAATTTAATCTAATATCTCTTTACCTCTCCAACCCCTAGTTTCTAACAACCATCACACTTCTGTTTCTCTATGTTAGACTTTTTATACACAAATATAGTGATATCTTGCAATATTTTTTCTTCCTTGATTTATTTCATTTAGCATGATGTCATGTGATCACAAATGGCAAGATTCCCTACTTTTTTGTTGCTAGTAATATCCTTTTATGTACATAAACCACATATCCTTTATCTTTTTATTCACTGACAGACGTTTAGGTTGTTTTCGTATCCTCGCTATTGTAAACAATGTTGATGAACACGGAAGTGTGAATATCTCTTTCATATCTTTTTTGTTTCTTTTAGATAAAAATAGGCTTCCCAGGTGGTGCAGGGGTAAAGAATCCATCTTCCAGTGCAGGAGATGCAAGAGATGTGGGTTCAGTCTCTGGGTCGGTAAGATCCTCTGGAGTAGGAAATGGCAATCTGTTCCAGTATTCTAGCATGGAAAATTCTATGGACAGAGGAGCCTGGTGGGCTACAGTCCATAGGATTGCAAAGAGTCAGACATGAATGAGCATGCATCCTGGCTGGCTGGCTCAGACATATGGGCAGAAGTAGGCTTCCTGGATAGTATAGTAGTTCTGTTCTTAATCTTTGAGGAAAATCCTTATTGTTTTCCATAGTCTACTGTGTTCCATCAAGAGTGAACTAGAGTTCCCCTTTCCTCACATTCTTACCAACACTTGTTCTATTTTGTCTTTTGATGCCAGCCATTCTAACAGGTGTGAAGCCGTGCCTTATTAGAAACTTGATCTGCATTTCCTGATGCAACAACACAAGAGAGAACTGTACACATGGACATCACCAGATTGTCAATGCTGAAAACAGATTGATCATATTCTTTGCAGCCCAAAATGGAGAAGCTCTAGACAGTAATCAAAAACAAGATTGAGAACTGACTGTGGCTCAGATCACGAACTCTTTATTGCCAAATTCAGACTTAAATTGAAGAAAGTAGTGAAAACCACTAGACCTTTCAGGTATGATCTAAAACAAATTCCTTGCAATTATACAGTGAAAGTAACGAATAGATTCAAGGGATTAGATCTGACAGACAGAGTACTTGAAGAACTATGGATAGAGGTTTGTGACATTGTACAGGAGGCAGTGATCAAGACCACACCCATTGGTTCAGTTCAGTTCAGTCTCAGAGTAGCATCCGACTCTTTGTGACCCCATGAATCGCTGCACGCTAGGCCTCCCTGTCCATCACCAACTCCCGGAGTTCACTCAGACTCACGTCCATCGAGAGAGTGATGCCATCCAGCCATCTCAGCCTCTGTCATCCCCTTCTCCTCCTGGCCCCAATCCCTCTCAGCATCAGAGTCTTTTCCAATGAGTCAACTCTTCACATGAGGTGGCCAAAGTACTGGAGTTTCAGCTTTAGCATCATTCCTTCCAAAGAAATCCCAGGGCTGATCTCCTTCAGAATGGACTGGTTGGATCTCCTTGCAGTCCAAGGGACTCTCAAGAGTCTTCTCCAACACCACAGTTCAAGAGCATCAATTCTTTGGCGCATAACCTTCTTCACAGTCCAACTCTCACATGAATACATGACCACAGGAAAAACCATAGCCTTGACTAAATGGACCTTTGTTGGCAGAGTAATGCCTCTGCTTTTGAATATGCTATCTAGGTTGGTCATAACTTTTCTTCCAAGGAGTATGCATCTTTTAATTTCATGGCTGCAATCACCATCTGCAGTGATTTTGGAGCCCCCAAAAATACCCATGGTGGGGGGCAGAATGGCAAAACGGTTGTCTGAGGAGGCCTTACAAATAGCTATGAAAAGAAGAGAAGCTGAAGGCAAAGGACAAAAGGAAAAATATACCCATTTGAATGCAGAATTCCAAAGAATAGCAAGGAGAGATAAGAAAGCCTTCCTCAGCAATCAATGCAAAGAAATAGAAGAAAACAATAGAATGGGAAAAAATAGAGATCTCTTTAAGAAAATTAAAATTTTCATGCAAAGATGGGCACAATAAAGGACAGAAATGGTATGGACCTAACAGAAACAAGATATTAAGAAGAGATGGCAAGAATACATAGAAGAACTAATGAAAAAAGATCTTCAGGACCCAGATAACCATGATGATGTGATCACTCACCTAGAGCCAGACATCCTAGAATGTGAATTCAAGTGGGTCTTAGGAAGCATCACTAAGAGCAAAGCTAATGGAGGTAGTGGAATTCCAGTTGAGCTATTTCAAATCTTGAAAGATGATACTATGAAAGTGCTGCATTCAATATGCCAGCAAATTTGAAAAAATCAGCAGTGGCCACAGGACTGGAGAAGATCAGTTTTCATTCCAATCCCAAAGAAAGGCAATGTCAAATATTCAAACTACCACACAATTGCACTCATCTCACATGCTAGCAAAGTAATGCTTGAAATTCTCCAAACTAACCTTCAACAGTATGTGAACTGTGAACTTCCAGATGTTCAAACTGGATTTAGAAAAGGCAGAGGAACCAGAGATCAAATTGTCAACATCCTTTGGATCATCAAAAAAGCAACAGAGTTCTAGAAAACTATCCATTTCTGCCTTATTTACTATGTCAAAGCCTTTGACTGTGTGGATCACCATAAACTGTGGAAAATTCTTCAAGAGATGAGGATACCAGACCACCTGACCTGCCTACTGAGAAATCTGTATGTAGGTCAAGTTAGAACTGGACATGGAACAACAGACTGTTTTCAAATCAGGAAAGGAGTACATCAAGGCTGTATATTGTCACCCTGCTTATTTAACTTATATACATCATGAGAAATGCTCTACTGGGTGAAGTACAAGCTGGAATCAAAATTTCTGGGAGAAATATCAATAACCTCACACACAAATGACACTGCCCTTATGGCCAGAAAGTGAAGAAGAACTAAAGGGCCTCTTGATGAAAGTGAAAGAAGAGAGAAAAAAAATTGGCTTAAAGCTAAAACATTCAGAAAACTAAGATCATTGCATCTGATCCCATCACTTGATGGCAAATAGATGGGGAAACAATGGAACCAGTGACAGACGTTATTTTCTGAGGCTCCAAAATCACTGTAGATAGTGACTACAGCCATAAAATTGAAAGATGTTTGTTCCTTGGAAGAAAAGTTATGACGAACATAGACAGCATATTAGAAAGCAGAGACATTACTTTGCAGCATTGTCCATCTAGTCAAAGCTATGATTTTTCCAGTGGTCATGTATGGATGTGAGAGTTGGACTGTAAAGAAAGTTGACTGCTGAAGAACTGATGCTTTTGAACTGTGGTGTTGAAGAAGACTCTTGAGAGTCCCTTGGACTGCAAGCAGATCCAACCAGTCCATCCTAAAGGAAATTAGTCCTGCATGTTCACTGAAAGAACTGATGCTAAAGCTGAAACTCCAATAATCTGGCCACCTGATGTGAAGAACTGACTCACTGGAAAAGATCCTGATGCTGGGAAAGATTGAAGTTAGGAGAAGGGGACAACAGAGGATCAGATGGTTGGAGATGGCCTCACCAACTCAATGGACATGAGTTTGAGTAAACTCCAAGAGTTTGAGTAAACTCCAAGAGTCAGTGATGGTCAGGGAGGCCTGGCATGCTGCAGTCCATGGGGTAGCAAAGAGTTAGACACAACTGAGGGACTGAACTGAACTGAACTGAACTTATGCTTAGTGACATCAAGCCCCTTTTCATATACTTGTTAGCCATTTGTGTGTCTTCTTTAGACAAGGAGATTTTTTCCCCTATGTTTTCTTAACATGAGTTTGAGAAACTCCAAGAGTTTGAGTAAACTCCAAGAGTCAGTGATGGTCAGGGAGGCCTGGCATGCTGCAGTCCATGGGGTAGCAAAGAGTTAGACACAACTGAGGGACTGAACTGAACTGAACTGAACTTATGCTTAGTGACATCAAGCCCCTTTTCATATACTTGTTAGCCATTTGTGTGTCTTCTTTAGACAAGGAGATTTTTTCCCCTATGTTTTCTTCTGGGAGTTTCATGGTTTAATGCTATCTTTAAGTATTTAATGTATTTTCTAGTCAGTGTTTGTAAGTGATGGAATATAGGGGCCCAAATTTCATTCTCCTTCATATTATTAGCAGTTTATCTCAGTACCAGTTAATGAAGAGACAACCATTTTCCTACTGACTATTTTGGTTCTCTTTTCAAATTACTATTTGGTCTGTGAGGGTGTATTTCAGTGTTCTCGCTCCTCTCCATCGGTAGATGTGTCTGTTTTTATGCTAGTACCATACTTCTGAAATCACTACAACTTTGTAGCATAATTGAAATAGGAACTGAGATTCCTTCCGCTTCATTCTTCTTTCTCAGGACTTCTTAGGCTATTTGAGATCTTGTGTGGGTTTGTAACAACTTAAGTTTGTTTGTTTGTTTGTTTTCTACTTCTGTATCCCAAATGGCTTTAGAAGCTAGTCACTCAGTTTACTCCTCCTTTCCCATAAGGAACTCTTTCTAGCTGGGAAGTTATCTTTTGGAGGTGAACAATCATGGCCTTGGAGAGGATCGTGCAGGCATAATAAAACTGTATTCACTGTTCCCCTGTGATTATTCTCAGGTCTTTCTGTTTGTTTGCTTGTTCCACCATGTTGCTAAAATTTCCTACATAGACTTTAGAGCTCTCACAGAGATATTTTTGTTTATAAACAGTGTCTAATTGTTGATCTTTGCCAAGGGACAGGGAGGCTGGTTCATCTTGATCTCTCAATTTTACTTCATTGACTTTCTCTTGAAATACTTTAAATTAAAAAGTAGCACCATCATATTTTTATAAAATATCTTTTCCTATTTATAAATTAGCACAAGGAAATAATAGAGGTATTATTTCTTCTGTTAATTGGTTATAGCTACATGAGGAGAGTTAAGTAAATTTTCATTTTTATTTCTCTGTTTCTGTCATATCACCTAAATTCTTTATAGTGATAATATCTGCAATGTTAAGGAAATAAACAACAAATACTATTAATTGAAATAATAATATTTAGTAATAGCTTAGTTTCTTTAAATATATTTAGTATTTGTTTGTGGCTGGAATTTATTGCCCAGTAATCTATTGCCCAGGTGAATCAAATGCATTTACAGAATCTGAGATATGTAAGACAATCATATTTTATGTTAGCCACATCCTCGGAAAAAAGTAATCAATTTAGTTGAGTAAAACGACTTAATCATTTTAAAATACTGATGTTTTTCAGAAGAGTATATGTTCTATACTCACAAAGGGTTGTTAACTGCTTTCAAAGCATTAAGCAGACTGGAACTCATCATTCTGTGCAAGTCTAATTCAACAACTGCCCCTTTGACTTTTACACAAGAAATATTATCATGTTGATCACCAAACATGGCAATTCCCACCATAGGGACCCCATGGTAAATAGCTTCATAGATACCATTAGTTTCACAGTAAGAAATAAAAGCTCTGGTTTGGGGGTGACCTAAAAAAAAATTGCATTATTCTAAGTTGTAAGAGTTTCACAAACAGAAAATTGTGACACGTTTATAAATCATTAATTCAATTAGGTAACATCTGTATAATTCTGTGCCACGAGGTCATATATAAATTTCTATAGGGTCTAAGAAAGCGGCAATTAGTTATTCTAGCTATTAAGTCAATCCAAAAAGCTCTGAAAGGTTTGTGCAGAGTTAAATGATGTAGAGTACTTACATTGGACAAGTTGTTGGGATGAGATGACTTCAATAAACAGGACTGAGGGATATTTTTAAAAAAAATAAAAAAAAAAACTGTGTGGATGGGGAAGGGAGGAGATATGTTCAGGGTTTCAATGTGAGAATGCTGGCATTACAGGCTAGAAAAATAGACCCAGGCAAGACTGTGAGATTTCTGTTTTAAACAATGGAAATCTGCCCTTTATTTTAAGTAACATGGAGCCACTTATAATATTATAGCTGGTGAAATGGTTTGTCAAATTTTTTTCAAATAGTTGTAGTTAGGGGAAGAGAAGAGAGGTGGAGAAAATACATGCAGAGAGTCAGGAGAGTGCTGAAATATTTCATGAAAAAAATTAATAAGAGCCTGATATAAAGGTACTTTCTCTGACTCTGATTCTGAGAGAGAGATTGTGTCATAAAAAGAAAAATTATAGATTCCATATTTGTTATAGCCTCACAAAGATCCTTGACCAAAGTCTAGTTAATCTCCTCTAAAATTTTTCTCAACTAGGACCTGATTAGAGGGTTTCTTTGTTTATTTCTGCATTGCCCAATTTTACCAAGCATCCTATTAAGTAAGTTTAGCTAGACTCTTCCAACCTTGATATCTGATCACACTATGTAGCTGTTGCTTCATACTTCATCATCCCTCATATGATGTCTGATGAACCTAGCCTACTTTTAGCAAGAATCCAGTTAAGTCAGTTTGTCAGGGTTCTTCCATACCCCTGATGTTTCTTCTTAGTAACTTCCATCTACTCTCTCCTCCCCCAGCCCCAACCCTGGGCTATATAAACTCAGCAGTTCTGTTATAAATTTCCCACGTTTCTTCTTTGCATTCAGAGTTTAGCTCAGTCTCTCTGTATTACTGTAAAAGTCCATTGCAGTAGTAACTATATTCATCGTGATGGTCTTGAATAAAATGTGCCTCATAATCTTATCAAGTGTCATGAATAATTTTTTCTTTAACAAGCTGCCGAAGAAATGTAAAGAGTAAAATCAAGGTGGGTTTTTTTTTTTTAATACAAATTTGTTGAATTTATTTGTTACTGAGTAATCCTTCAGGTTACCCGTTACTCAGTTCCACTTAATTTTGTTTCTGCTTCTCTGGTCTTACAAAGATTATTCTATTGAATCCATTCATACAGCCAGGTATTGGCTCCTAATGTTTCTGGTATCCTCCCTGGGTATCTCCACAGAACGTATTAAGATTAAAAAAAAAAAAAAAAAAGTGACTCAGTCCTGCCCAAGTCTTTGTGAACCCCTGGACTACAGCTTGCCAGGCTCTTCTGTCCATGCGATTCTCCAAGCAAGAATACTGGAGTGGGCAGCCATTCCCTTCTCCAGGGGATCTTTCTAGTCCAGGGATCAAATCCAGGTCTCCCACATTGCGGCAGATTTTTTACCATTTGAGTCACCTGGGAAGCTGAGATAAATGCCTTTATTTATATATTTGAAGATTTTAAAATCACATCTCATCAGAAGGAGGCAATTGACTTGCAATTAATCTGGCTTAGTACCTCCTGGAAATACACAGGAAAACTGAGGTTGTGAGTGATTAAATAATTAATGTTTTAAACCATTGACACTGCAACCATATTTTCAAATGCTTGCAATAATCCTAGTTAATAGGCTATCATCTTCAGGATGCTTCTTATTTAGGAGATGAAGAGAAAAAAATAATCTGTACCAGAAACAATTTCATATTGGTGTTACTAGCCCTTTCTGGTAAAGGATACTTTTGAAACAAAGTTTTCAGTGGCAAAGGGAAGAGATACTAAGAAGTTGGTGGTTCTTTTACTTTGTTATAAGTATACTTGGCAGTAACATAGAATAAAGAATTGCCTCTTTTATTACAGTAAAATATATATGATGATATTTATCATTTTGAAGTATTGCAAGTATAGAATTTGGTGGCATAATTCCATCCACAGTATTGTAAAAAATTCATTGCTCTCTACACCCAAATGTTTTCATCTTTCCTACATAAACTGTATTTTTAAGCAGAAACTCCCTATTCCCTCCATTCTCTAGCCCCAGTAATGTACATTCCACTTTTGTCTTTATGAATTTGACTACTCTAGATATCTAAGTGGAATCATACAGTATTTATCTATTTCTCTCTTGGCACTACGTCACTTAGCTTTATGTTTTCATGGTTTATAGATGTTGTAACATGCCAAATTTTCTTTCTTTTTAAGGCTGAATAATATTGCTTTTTGTGTGTATATCACATTTTTTAACCCATTCATTTTGCTATTGTGTATAATGTTGCTGTGACTATTGGTGTGGACGTATTTGTTTTAGTCCCTGATTTCAATCCCTTTGTCTACATAACCAGGATTAGCATTCTTGGGCTATATGATTGCTCCATCTTTACCTTTCAGTTCAGTTCAGTTCTGTTGCTCAGTCATGTCCAACTCTTTGCAACTCAATTGACTGCAGCATGCCAGGCCTCCTGGTCCATCACCAACTCCCAGAGATTACTCAAACTCCTGTCCATTGAGGCGGTGATGCCATTCAACCATCACAAGCATCCTATTAAGTAAGTTTAGCTAGACTCTTCCAACCTTGATATCTGATCACACTGTGTAGCTCTTGCTTCATACTTCATCATCCCTCATATGATGTCTGATGAACCTAGCCTACCTTTAACAAGAATCCAGTTAAGTCAGTTTGTCAGGGTTCTTCCATGCCCCTGATGTTTCTTCTTAGTAACTTCCATCTACTGTCTCCTCCCCCAGCCCCAACCCTGTACGCAGCAGTTCTGTTATAAATTTCCCATGTTTCCTCTTTGCATTCAGAGTTTAGCTCAATCTCTCTGTATTACTGTAAAAGTCCATTGCAATAGTAATTATATTCATCGTGATGGTCTTGAATAAAATGTGTCTCATAATCTTATCAAGTGTCATGAATAAGTTTTTCTTTAACAAGCTGCAGAAGAAATGTAAAGAGTAAATCAAGGTGTTTGTGTTGTTTTTTTTTTAATACAAATTTGTTGAATTTATTTGTTACTGAGTAATCCTTCAGGTTACCCGTTATTCAGTTCCACTTAATTTTGTTTCTGTTTCTCTGGTCTTACAAAGATCATTCTATTGAATCCATTCATACAGCCAGGTATTGGCTCCTAATGTTTCTGGTTTCCTCCCTGGGTATCTCCACAGAACGTATTAAGATTTAAAAAAAAAAAAAAAGATGACTCAGTCCTGCCCAGCTCTTTGTGAACCCCTGGACTACAGCCTGCCAGGCTCTTCTGTCCATGAAATTCTCCAAGCAAGAATATTGGAGTGGGCAGCCATTCCCTTCTCCAGGGGATCTTTCTAATCCAGGGATCAAATCCAGATTTCCCACATTGCAGGCAGATTTTTTACCATTTGAGTCACCAGGGAAGCTGAGATAAATGCCTTTATATATTTGAAGATTTTAAAATCACATCTCATCAGAAGGAGGCAATTGACTTGCAATTAATCTGGCTCAGTACCTCCTGGAAATACACAGGAAAACTGAGGTTGTGAGTGATTAAATAATTAACGTTTTAAACCATTGACACTGCAACCATATTTTCAAATGCTTGCAATAATCCTAGTTAATAGGCTATCATCTTCAGGATGATTCTTATTTAGGAGATGAAGAGAAAAAAATAATCTCTACCAGAAACAATTTCATATCAGTGTTACTAGCCCATTCTGGTAAAGGAAATTTTAGAAACAAAGTTTTCAGTGGCAAAGGGAAGAGATACTAAGAAATTGGTGGTTCTTTGACTTTGTTATAAGTATACTTGGCAGTAACATAGAATAAAGAATTCTCTCTTTTATTATAGTAAAATATATATGATGATATTTATCATTTTGAAGTGTTGCAAGTATAGAATTTGGTAGTGTTACTAGCCCATTCTGGTAAAGGAAATTTTAGAAACAAAGTTTTCAGTGGCAAAGGGAAGAGATACTAAGAAATTGGTGGTTCTTTGACTTTGTTATAAGTATACTTGGCAGTAACATAGAATAAAGAATTCTCTCTTTTATTATAGTAAAATATATATGATGATATTTATCATTTTGAAGTGTTGCAAGTATAGAATTTGGTGGCATAATTCCATCCACACTATTGTGAAAAATTCATTGCTCTCTATGCCCAAATGTTTTCATCTTTCCTACATAAACTGTATTTTTAAGCAGAAACTCCCCATTCCCTCCATTCTCTAGCCCCAATAATGTATATTCCACTTCTGTCTTTATGAACTTGACTACTCTAGATATCTAAGCGGAATCATACAGTATTTATCTATTTCTCTCTTGGCACTACGTCACTTAGCTTTATGTTTTCATGGTTTATAGATGTTGTAACATGCCAGAATTTTCTTTCTTTTTAAGGCTGAATAATATTGCTTTTTGTGTGTATATCACATTTTTTAACCCATTCATTTTGCTATTGTGTATAATGTTGCTGTGACTATTGGTGTGGAAGTATTTGTTTTAGTCCCTGATTTCAATCCCTTTGTCTACATAACCAGGATTAGCATTCTTGGGCTATATGATTGCTCCATCTTTAACTTTCAGTTCAGTTCAGTTCTGTTGCTCAGTCGTGTCCAACTCTTTGCGACTCAATTGACTGCAGCATGCCAGGCCTCCTGGTCCATCACCAACTCCCAGAGATTACTCAAACTCCTGTCCATTGAGGCGGTGATGCCATTCAACCATCTCATCCTCTATCATCCACTTCATTCACCTTCAATCTTTCCCAGCATCAGGGTCTTTTCAAATGAGTCAGCTCTTTGCATCAAGTGGCCAAAGTATTGGAGTTTCAGCCTCAGCATCCGTCCTTCTCATGAAAATTCAGGGCTGATTTCCTTTAGGATGGACTGGTTGGATCTCTTTGATGTCCAAGGGATTCTCAAGAGTATTCTCCAGCAGCACAGTTCAAAAGCATCAATTCTTTGGTGCTCAGCTTTCTTTTAGTCCAGGGTTGGCAGAACTGAGTGTAACAGTGCTTGCATGGGACCTTTTGAAGGTGGTCACCATTATCTTCATTACCTCCACCATAGTTTGGCCTTAGGTCAAATAAGACAGCCCCACCTTTCAACAGAAAATTGGATTAAAGACTTACTGAGCATGGCCCTGCACATCAGGACAAGACTCTCCTTCCCCCTTAGTCAGCCTCCCATCAGCAAGCTTCCATAAGCCTCTTATCCTTCTCCATCAGAGGGCAGACTGACTGAAAACCATAATCATAGGAAACTAACCAATCTGATCACATGATCCACAGCCTTGTCTAACTCAACGAAACTATGAGTCATGCCATGTAGGGCCACCCAAGATGGACAAGTCATGGTAGAGAGATCTGACAAAACGTGGTCCACTGGAGAAGGGAATGGCTGCTGTAAAGAGCAATATTGCTTAGGAACATGGAATGTTAGTTCCATGAATCAAGGCAAATTGGAAGTGGTCAAACAGGAGATGGCAAGAGTGAACGTCAACATTCTAGGAATCAGCAAACTAAAATGGACTGGAATGGGTCAATTTAACTCAGATGACCATTATATCTACTACTGTGGGCAAGAATCCCTTAGAAGAATTGAAGTAGACCTCATAGTCAACAAACGAGTCTGAAATGCAGTACTTGGATGCAATCTCAAAAATGGCAGTATTATCTCTTTTTGTTTCCAAGGCAAACAGATCAATATCATAAAAATCCCAGCCTATGTCCCAACCAATAATGCTGAAGAAGCTGAAGTTGAATGGTTCTGTGAAGACCTACAAGACCTTCTAGAACTAACATCCAAAAAAGATGTCCTTTTCACTATAGGGGACTGGAATGCAAAAGTAGGAAGTCAAGAAATATCTGGAGTAACAGGCAAATTTGGCCTTGGAGTACAGAATGAAACAAGTCAAAGGCTAACAGAGTTTTGCCAAGAGAACGTACTGGTCATAAACTTCAGAGGAACCAAAAAAAAGTTTTTCAGAGAAGGTGCATAATTTTTCTCTCCTATCAGCAATGCAAGAGGTCTTCTTTCTCCATGAACATTTGCCTTTTCTTTCTTTAATAGCTGTTGTGTGTGAGGTGGCATTTCTTTGTTCTTTGATTTGCATTTCTCTAATGATTAATGGGGTTTCCTTTGTGGTTCAGCCGGTAAAAAATCCTACTGATAATGATTAAAGACACTGAGCATCCTTTCATGTAATTTTTGACCATTTCTTAATCTTCTTTGGAAAGATATCTTTTAAGTACTCTCTGGTTACAGTCCACGGGGTCGCAAAGAGTCGGACACGACTGAGTGACAAGTTCTACCTTTGATGTAGTCCAATTTATTTTTAATGTTTATTGATGTGCCTTTGGTGTCATACCGATGAACAAAAATTTTTTATACAAGTGTTATAGCTTTACTTCTAAAGTTTAAGTCTCTGATCCATTTTGAGTTAATGTTTGTATATGCTGTAAGAAAAGGATCTATCTTTAGTATTTTGCATGCAGATATCAAGACTTTGCCAGCACTATTTGTTGAGAAGAGATTGTTCTTTTCCCTTAGTGAATGGTATTGCATTCTTGTTGAAAATCAACTGACCATATATGTGAGGATAAATTTCTACTTTTTCTTTATTCCGTTGGGTAGTATGTCTGCCTTTCCTCCAACACTGCAGTGTTAATTTCCTGTAGGTTTTATAGCATATTTCTAATTTCAGTATTTGAAAATATAAACCCTTTCATTTTGTTGTTTTTTAAATTTTTTTGTCTATTTGCAATTCTTGCTGTTACACATGGAGTTGAGGATTGGATTTTTCATTTCTACAAAAAGACTGTTAGAGTTTTGATAGGTATTGTATTAAACCTGTAAGATGCACTGAATACGTAAATTGCTTTGAATTGCTCTAATAATGAAAGGCATATGCTCTAGGGGAGCCCCATTTTAGGTTGCATGGGACTTTCTGTACTTGTGTGTTGACTACTATGAGTCCTGATTTTTCTGAAAGTCATTGGCCTTCAAATCCAGTGCTCTCGGACTTGACTTCCCAGTGCAGGATCCCTGGGCTGGGAAACCCAATATTGGTCTCAGACTTTTCACCTCTAGGGGACCATCTCTGCTAATTGACTCAGTTGGGACTATGAGTCTTGATTGTGCCATTTCTCCATCCCTCCTATCTGTCTCACTGAGGTCCTTTTTTATTTAGGTGTAGAAAATCTTTATTGTTATTATTCTATTTGTCTTCATCAATAGTTACTCTTCAAATAGGAGCTATTTTGTTTTGCCTAAGGGGAAAGCTGAGCTGAGGGTTTTCCTGCTGTTTCATCTTGGCCATACTTCCAAACATATCCTCTTATAATTTTTATCTCTGTAAGCCATTAGGTTCATTTCTGATTTAAATTATTTGCATACAATTTTTTTTTCCTTTTTGCTGATCTAGGTAAAGCTTTGATAATTTTGCTAACCTTTTCAAAGAACTAGATTTTGATTTTATTGATTTTCTGTTTTCTTTTTTAAATTTTATCTCTGCTCTAATCTTCATCATTTATCTCCTTCTGCTAGCTTTTGGTTTGGTTTGTCTTCTTTTCATAGTTCTTTAAAGTATAATATTTGGTAATTAATTTTAGATCATTCTTCTTTTTCAATGTAGGCACTTTACCAGCTGAACCACAAGGGAAGTCCCATTGCAGGCAGACACTGTAACCTCTGAGCCACCAGGGAAGCCCTCCATTAATCACTAAGGAAATGCAAATCAAAGAACAAAGACATACCACCTCACACAGGACAGCTATTATTAATTTCTCTGTAACCTCTGCCTTCTCTGCATCTCTTGCTTTGGTCTGTCATGTTTCACTCATTTAAACAAATATTTTCAAATTATTTGTATGACTTATTCTTTGACCTATTGATTGTTAGCTTCAAAAGCATAACAAATGTGCTCCTTTACAGATCCATCCAACTCTCTCTGTATTGATGACACAAATTAATATTTATACATTATGTTAATAATTACACAGATCAATAGTTTTTATGATTTTTTATTTTAATCATTGAGAAATTTTTTAAATGGAGTTACAACTAAAAAATTGCAATAATTGATTTTTATAATTTTTATAGCTTTTATACTTTCCTTTACTGTAATTTTGCCTTACAGCAGATCTTTATTTCTTCACATGGTTTTACTGTTTAGCAGCATTTCCTTTCAACAAGAATTACCTTTTGCATTTTTTTACAGGGAGTCTAGTGTTAATGATATCCTTCAACTTGTGTTTACCTGGAAATGTCTTATTTTCTATTTCATGTATGAAGGACATTTTGCCTGATACAAAGTTCTCAGTTAACAATTTTGTCTTTCATCACTTTGAATTTATCAATCCATTGTCTTTGGTTTCCAAGGTTTCTGATGAGAAATTTGCTGATCACTTTACTGAAGATATCTTTTAAGTAATGAATTGTTTACCTTATTTCTTTCATTAGCCACTCATTATCTTTAGTGTTTCAGCAACATGAGTACAGTGTGTTTTGGTGTGGATCTCTTCGAATTTATCTTCCTTGAAATTCACTAAAATATTTGGATTTGCAGATTTATGTATTTTATTAAATTAGGGATGTGTTAAGCTATTAGTTGTTTAAATATTCTTTTTGCCCATTTCTCCCTTTCTGGGACCCCCACAATGTGTATGCACATTTACAAGATGGTATTTCACAAGTTTCTTAGGCTTTATTCATTTATTTTTCTTTCTGTTACTTGAACTTGATAATTTCAAATACTCTTTCTTCAAGTTTGTTGATGCTTTTGCCTTCTCATGTCTGATTTTAAACTCTTGTGGTGAACTTTTCATTTCAGTTACTGCAATTTTTGCCTCCAGAATTCTTATTTGGTTCATTTTAAAAATAATTTCTTTCTCATTATCCATATTTCATTTTCTTCATACACAACATTGTCGTTCTTTGTGCATCTTTAAGACAGTGGTTTTAAAGGAAATTTTTTCTAGTAATTCCAAAATCCAGGCTCCCTCAAGAATGGCTTCTCTAAGTTTATTTAGTTTCTTTGATTTAACCATACTTTCACCTACCTTTGAATAGTTCATATTTATTGAGTACTGTATATTTGATTTTTGTAGAGTTTTACCTTCAGAAATCATACTTGCTGCTTTAACAGTTTGATTTTTTTGAAGTGTTATTGCTGTTGTTGAAGTGTTTCTCTTTGCCAGAAATCAGGCTGAGAGTAAAGCTTTGAGTCTTCTTGGATATTTTTATGAGCCACCTTCTTTCCCTGGGACATGCACATAACTTTCTAAATTTCACTATGAGGTTGTTGGGTTTTTTTGTTTTGTTTTGTTTTTTGTTTTGTTTTTTTTTTTTGTTTTTGTTTTTTGTTTTTGTTTTTACTAGCCTGATTCATTAATGCCTGGCTCCCAAATGGAGCAAAAAGGAAAAAGAAAAAACAATAGACCTATCCTTTTAAACCCATGGAAGTTGCTTCTTATAGTGATCAATTCAATTCAGTTCAGTCACTTAGTCATATCCGAATCTTTGCAACCCCATGAACTGCAGCATGCCAGGCCTCCCTGTCCATCTGGTTGAAACAAATGTGACCAACTTCTATGCCTATACCTCAATGATCATGGACAGTAATTGACAATCAGAATGCAGAACCACAGTACTTGGAGGATAAGGTCTTTCTGGCCCAGCATGGTTTCACCAAATTCCATCAGAAATACAGGCATGTGGGTTGTCATGGTACAGAGAGATGAAGACTTTGAAGCTGCTGCTATTCTTAAGGGCTTAAATTGACTAAAATTAGCCATAGTTTCTACTCAGTCTTTCCATTATGAGTTGTAAGTGCAGTTAGATTCCAGGGTTCCAATACAGTTACTTTAGACAGTTTTTGCTAGAACAATTTTGTTTAGGTAGAGAGACAGGTCTTAGTACTTCCTAGTGTGCTCTGATTTCACCCTTAAGCATTGTATTTTAATGCAATTGAAAATTCAATATTTTTATGAAGATGGTATTTAGATTAAATATTTAAATGGGTACTATTCCCACAAAACATTTTTTGAGAGTAATTTGGTTATAAATACAATAATTATTGTGAGCATTTGTAACTTAAAATTATATTTTATTCTCTATTTTAACTAAAAGTAGTGGGGGGTATTTATGATAATTTTAAAATGACATGATTCAGTTATAATTTAAAAGAGTATCAATAAAAAATTATAATTTTGGGAAATATCAGAGAGTAAACTTAAATCTTACACTGTATTATTAAAGATTTTAACTGTTTAAAATGAAGAGTCACTATTTAGAAGTACTCCAGGCATCCAAGTTGTCAGTTCCAGGCTAAACCATAGCCTAATCCAAATTCATTAACTATAAGGACCTAGAATCCAAGGTGTCCTGTGAATCAATGCTGTATTTTTGAATATCTATTCCCTTATGGAGACATCATTGTAGTTGTAACTTGTGTATATGCCAAAAATTAAAAACAAAATACAATAAACAATAAACACCAAAAAACAAAGCTAGATTACAGGGAAGCCTTAAACCTAGGCACTAAGCTGACTGTTTCTTCAATAGCAATGAATTATAATTTCTACCTTATTATTTAAAGAAAATTTTGCAATGTATTTTCCTGTAAGTGATGCCAGGTTTAAAGCAAGAAAATAATCAAATATCCTTATTTTTTTTCTCTACAGTTAACTTAAATTGATATTAATAATACCAATAAATTTTCCTACATTTTTAACACAATTTAAGGAGATCTTCAAGAATTTTAAAGTAGCTGCCCTTCAAAAAAAGATTATCTGACCTTCTGTGGAATCTGGGCAAAGACTGATGCAACCATATTAAACTTTTCTTCTGAGAGGTTTTTGACCATTGACTCCAGAGTAAACACCACGACTCCATCTTTTCCAGAACTTTGTATAAACTCTTTGAACTCCTGTGAGGAGAAGAGTCTTTGTAATATGAAAATTTACAGTTACAAGAATAAGATAGTTGCACATTTTTCTTAATGTTTCTGAATTATTAGAACAATTCTATCTCTTCATATGTTAAACATTTTAGAGTATAAAGTTTGACCTGAAATCATTGGTTATTAAACAAATTAAACATAATTTAAATTGGAGGTTCCCTCTCTGATTTATTATATGTATGTGTGTGTGTGTTTACAAATTACTGATTATGTGTTTTCTGCCATGTGTTGAGCTCTTTACATGTATCATTTAAATCTAAGAAAAATGTATATATTTACAGATGAGTAATCTATTTCAATAAGGTTAAGTAATTTCTCTAAGTTTATACAGGTCTAGCTGACTGAGCCAAATTTCTAAGTAAGCTTGTTAATTGTAAAGACAATTATTATATTTAGTATTCTCTATTCTCTTCCAGCACCCTCTCCACAATGCTCCAAATGAAGAGCATTTGATTCCTGCTTTAAGTTAAATAGTTTTGGTGCTTCACGTCATATTTAGCCTTGGATGCTAATACCATTTTCATTCACTTTTCTGCTGAAACAGAGCCAGCAAAATGACATGATTTTGGTACATTTATCTTGTTCTGTTTGTTTGTTTCAATTAGCAGTTTTCTTTTAGCTGTATTTTCTTTGTATACGCTTCCAAGAATACATTTAGAAATGAGGTAGCCATATAAACTTTCTGACCAGATAAGAGATGTAGAAATACCTGTAATGCATACTCTGAGGACAACAGTAATATAACAGAAATATATGGCTTTACATTCAAAATAGAAATGGCATATCTAGTCATGCTGAAGTAAAAGAAATCTTTCTATCCTTTGTTGAACTGTTAACAAAACTAATTCAATCAATTAAGAGAAGGAAAAAAATGTGTAAAACTTGAAATGGAAATACAGGGAAGAGGTTTATTTCAAGGGGTTGACTCACATGACTGTGGAAGCTAGCAAGTTTAATCTGCAAAACACCCCATCATGGCAGGAGACTCAGAGAAGAGCCTCGGCTGAAGTTCGGGTCTGAAGGCTGCCCACTGTTAGAATTCTTTTTTGCTTGGGAGAGTTCAGTCTTTCATTCCATTCAGGTCTTCAACTAATTGGATGAGCCTCCTCCATACAACACAGGGCAATTTGTTACTCAAGGTCCGCATATTTAAATGTTCATTCGGTTCAGTTCAGTCGCTCAGTTGTGTCCGACTGTCATCCAAAAATACCCTCACAGAAACTTCCAAAGTCATATTTGGCTAAATACCAAAGTTGACACATAAAATTAACCATTACATTATATTTATAGGTGGATTGACATAATCTGTAAATTTGAAGATCAGCCCTGGGATTTCTTTGGAAGGAATGATGCTAAAGCTGAAACTCTAGTACTTTGCCACCTCATGCGAAGAGTTGACTCATTGGAAAAGACTCTGATGCTGGGAGAGATTGGGGGCAGGAGGAGAAGGGGGCGCCGAGGATGAGATGGCTGGATGGCATCACTGACTCAATGGACATGAGTCTGAGTGAACTCTGGGAATTGGTGATGGACAGGGAGGCCTGACATGCTGCGATTCATGGGGTCGCAAAGAGTTGGACACGACTGAGCCACTGAACTGAACTGAACTGAACTGAACTGAATATCACTTTACCTCTATGGAACTGACCCTGTATTAGAAAATAAAATAATAGTCAAGATTTAGACAAGATCTGGAAAATGTAGTCCCCTAAGTACTCCTACTAAAAAAATAAATTTTTATAGATATACAGTGAAGTTAAATGCACAACAAAATTAAGTATGCCTGTGACCCATGACATTTCCACTTCACTACTGGATATAAACCTCAGATATATGCATAGGTTGGAAATTTTTCCTTTCAATATTCCTTGCTGTATCATAGAGATAGGGACACCTAATTGTTCTTTGTGATAAATAAATAAAATATGGTAAATATATATACCAAATATCTCTGCAACAGTCAGAAATAATGAAATAGATTTACAAATAGAAACTTGGATACATATGAAAAAAATTCCATAGACAAATAAGGTTGAGAAAATGTGAACTATAGCTACCTTGTGGCTCAGCTGGTAAAAATTCTGCCTGCAATCTGGGAGACATGGGTTCAATCCCTGAGTTGGGAAGATCCCCTGAAAAAGGAAAAGGCTATCCACTCCAGTATTCAGGCCTGGAGAATTCCACAGACTGGATAGTCCATGGGATAGAAACAGTAGGACACAACTGAGGAACTTTCACTTCAGTATCATTTATATAATTTAAAAATTCAAAAAATTCTACAGATAGTTTGAGGATCCACAGTTATCTATATAAATTGCAATGATATAAATATCAACTACATTTGACTGGGTGCTCACTGGTTGAAGAGTAATGGAAGAAAAGAAGATAAAGAACAAATACAAGAAATGTAAATCAAAAGAGATGCCTGCGATGGGCCTAATTATGGAGTAGAATAACTTGAGAGTATGATTAATATATCCTATTGCCCTGAGAACCATGAAAAGCAAAAAAACCCAAATTCTCTAATTCCACAAACTTATGTTTTGGCATCCAAAATCAAAGTGACATCTTTTATGATGGCTTTCCTGGTGGTTCATATGGTAAAGAACCTGCCTGCAATGCAGGAGACCTGGGTTTGATCCCTGGGTTGGGAAGATCCCCTGGAGAAAGGAATGGCTACCCATGCCAATATTCTTGCCTGGAGAATCCCATGGACAGAGAAGCCTGGGGGGCTACAGTCCATGGGGTGGCACAGAGCTGGGCATAACTGAGCAACTAACACACATGATATTGTCATGGGAGGGATATTTTTCAGCCCTCTCTCCAGACTTTTCATATGTCTTTCTTACCAGGAAGAGATGAGCTTTGCTGTGGATCCCTAGTTGGGTCACCTTCCCTAGAGGATTGTTGTAGTGCTTTAAGAACACACGTGCTTGCATAAGTGTGGCTATCCCTCTACTTCTTCAATGAGGTAAAGTCACTCAGTCGTGTCCGACTCTTTGCGACCCTGTGGACTGTAGCCTACTAAGCTTTTCTGTCCATGGGATTCTCTGGGAAAGAACACTGGAGTGGATTGCCATTTCCTTCTCCAGGTAATCTTCCTGACCCAGGGATCGAAACTGGGTCTCCCACATTGGAGGCAGACGCTTTAACCTCTGAGCCACCAAGGATGGGCCAAAGGTTAAGAAGAAAAGATCCTGGGACTTGGTTTCTTTCTTTCTTTTTTTTTTTCCTTTTACTGTTTACAGAGATCTCATTAATAGCTTCCCTGGTTGCTCAGTGATAAAGAATTTGCCTCCCAAGCAGGTGACACTGGTTCAATTGAAGGGAATGGCAACCCACTCTAACATTCTTGCCTGGAGAATCCCATGGACAGAGGAAACTGGTGGGGAACAGTCTATGGGGTCGCAAAGAGTCAGACACCACTGAGACTCTGAGCACAAAGGAACATTAATGTGACAGAGCTGCTTGACTACTGGTAAGACTTTGGCTCAAGGGAAGAAAGAGTTGTATACAGTTGAATTTAATCAAATATTCCAGGCTAATTTACCAAAAGCCACTGCATAAGGATTAAGACACAAATGTAGAGACATTACTTTGCCAACAAAGGTCCATCTAGTCAAAGCTATGGTTTTTCCAGTAGTCATGTATAGATGTGAGAGTTGGACTGTAAAGAAAGCTGAGCATCAAAGAATTGATGCTTTCGAACTTTGGTGTTGGAGAAGACTCTTGAGAGTCCCTTGGACAGCAAAGAGATTCAATCAGTCCGTCCTAAAGGAGATCAGTCCTGGGTGTTCACTGGAAGGACTGCTGTTGAAGCTGAAACTCCAATACTTTGGCCACCTCATGAGAAGAGTTGACTCACTGGAAAAGACTCTGATGCTGGGAGGGACTGGGGGCAGGAGGAGAAGGGGACGACAGATGCTGAGATGGCTGGATGGCATCACTGACTCGATGGACGTGAGTCTGAGTAAACTCGGGGAGATGGTGATGGACAGGGAGGCCTGGGGTGCTGCGATTCATGGGGTTGCAAAGAGCAACTGAACTGAACTGATGTGAAGAAATGACTCATTGTAAAAGATCCTGATGCTGGGAGGGATTGAAGGCAGGAGGAGAAGAGGATGACAAAGGATGAGGTGGTTGAATGGCATCACCAACTCTATCCACCTTCTCCAGGGAATCTTCCCAACCCAGGGATCAAACCCAGGTCTCCTGCATTGCAGGCAGATTCTTTACCATGTGAACCACCAACACTATGGAGTTTCAAGTAAACTCTGGGAATTGGTGATGGACAGGGAAGCTTGGCAAGATGCAGTCCATGGGATCACAAAGAATCAGACACTACTGAGTGAACTCAACTGAACTGATTCTCAGCTCATCTCCCCTATTTAAATCTTGCTCCATTCTGAATATTTAGTAGGCCATATTTATGCAAGGTAAAGTTGTATCATGTTGCTGCTTAAAAATTTTACAATGATCCTTCACTGACCTTAGATTTTAAGTAAAGAATATTTAGTATTGTTCATTTGATTTTTTTATAACCGATCCTCTAATCACCTCTCCAGGCTAATTTCTCTCTGTTCAAACCCAACAAGTCATCATTACTGAATTTCTACCAGGATTTTGAACCATCCCACCTCTATTTGCTCTTTTCTATAATTATTATAGTGTCCTTATTATATTCATTTTTAGACTAAGTTATGCAAAATAACTTTCAACTTCAAAATCTAGGTAGCCTAAAACAACACATTGTTTCTTTCTCATGTCATATGTCCATCTATTGAGCTGTACCTGTTGCTATATTCTTTAATCAGGACTCAGGTCGACAGAGTAGCCATTCTGAAACACATCCCTTTGACATCACAGAGGAAAAGAGAACTCTGGGGTAAGTGCTCCTAACAATTGAGTGCTGAACCTGGAAGTGATTCATGCAACTTCAGTTCACTCTCATTGACCAGAGAGTATTAGACAATTCCACTAAACTCAGAGGCTAGGACCATTATTGTTGAAAAATATCTGGTATATTTGATAAACATCAGTAAGGATTACCATGATAACATGGCAAATACTTAATGGTAGCATAATATTAATAGTCTAAGGTGAATCTGAATGCAGAGTTCCAAAGAATAGCAAGAAGAGATAAGAAAGCATTCCTCAGCGATCAATGCAAAGAAATAGAGGAAAACAACAGAATTGGAAAGACTAGAGATCTCCTCAAGAAAATGAAAGATACCAAGGGAACATTTCATGCAAAGATGGGCTCCATAAAGGACAGAAATGGTATGGACCTAATAGAAGCAGAAGATATTAAGAAGAGGTGGCAAGAATACATGGAAGAACCATACAAAAAAGATCTTCATGACCCAGATAATCATGATGATGTGATCACTAATCTAGAGCCAGACATCTTGGAATGTGAAGTCAAGTGGGTCTTAGAAATCATCACTACAAACAAAGATAGTGGAGGTGATGGAATTCCAGTTAAGCTGTTTCAAATCCTGAAAGATGATGCTGTGAAAGTGCTGCACTCAATATGCCAGCACATTTGGAAAACTCAGCAGTGTCCACAGCACTGGAAAAGATCACTTTTCATTCCAATCTCAAAGAAAGGCAATGCCAATGAATGCTCATACTACTGCACAATTGCATTCATCTCACACGCTAGTAAAGTAATGCTCAAAATTCTCCAAGCCAGGCTTCAGCAATACATGAACCATGAACTCCCTGATGTTCAAGCTGGTTTTAAAACAGGCAGAGGAACCAGAGATCAAATTGCCAACATCCGCTGGATCATCGAAAAAGCAAGAAATTTCCAGAAAAACATCTATTTCTGCTTTATTGACTATGCCAAAGCCTTTGACTCTGTGGATCACA
>SJYC01108658.1:0-21765 GCA_006408675.1 Madoqua kirkii
CATCACCAACTCCTGGAGTTTTCTCAAACTCATGCCCATTGAGTTGGTGATGCCATGCAACCAGATATGTAAAATAACCTTTAGGAAATAGACTTTTAGAAAAAAATATTAGAGACGTCTTTTTCAAAGGGCAGGATTGGGTGGAATTCAAAATCATTTTCCAGACCCCCCAAAACTGATCCTGTATGATTAGAGAAGGGAATGTTCCTTTTCTTTTTTCTTTTTTGTTTAAGAGATACTTCTTTTTATTAAAATTCAAGGTGTGTTTTCAAGCTTACTGCAGATATACAGCAGATGCTAGTTAGTAAGAAGCCTAAGTACTTATGCTTGTAATAGTGATCAAAGGACCATTTATGAGAAGACCAGGGGAAGTGATGGAAGAGAAGGAAGAATGAGAAAACCCACTGAGTTTCTCTTTAAATGAAGAAATCACTCCCCATAGCAAATAGCATTTCTGAGAAATGCATTTTCCCCAATGAATATGCAGTGTAGATCTAAGAAGTTTGCTTCTTCTCTCCAAATGTATATGTTCCAAGTAAAATTAATATAGGAAAATGTTTTGTTAACCAAGTTAGTTTAGGGCTTGCCTGTTGGTCCAGTAGTTAAGAATCCACCTGCCACTGAAGGAGACATGAGTTCAATCATTGGTCCAGGAAGATCTCACCTGCCACAAGGCAACTAAGCCTGTTCGATAAAACTACTGAACTCCCCTAGAGTCCACAAGCTACAACTACTGATATTCACATGTCCTAGAGACTGTGCTCTGCAATAAAAGAAACCACCTCAATGAAAAGCCCACAGATTGCAACTAGAGTAGCCCTTGATCACCGCACCTAGAGAAGGCCCACGTGCAGCAATGAAGACATAACACAGTGAAAGATAAACAAATAAATTAAAATGTTTAACAAAGTGTTACTTTGAAAGGACTGGTATTAAATTCCAGTCATTTACTTTTGCCCCATCATACCAACAACCAAGCTAATATATGATAATCACTAGTTCTCTGAAGCTATGAAGTGTTAACAATACAAATTAAGCACTATTATTATTATCAAAGGAGCATTATCATTACTAATATCCATGTGAAGGGCAATCTTCAAATCAAATACAAAGCAAAGCTTTGTATTTCAAGAGGGACAACACCTAATGTATGATATGAAAGAAAATTGATGGTGTAAAATGTGCTTTACAGATGAGTAGAAGCCCTAGAGTTTCCTGATCATCCTGACTGGAGGGAAAGCTCTGACTAGAGTGTGCTCTACATTACTCCTTGTCTAGTTCCTTTAGAATATGGATCCCAAACTCATGTCAGATATTAAGGAAATATTCAATACGGTTAGTACTGAAAATAGAATTACTCGTTATGTTCGTAAAGCCTCAAATAGCATCTCAACTGTTTGAACTGAAAGCAGTTAATGAAGTAAACCACTACATCGTTAACGGTAACAACTTTTACATGTTTATTTGTTTATCCTCTCTTTTTAAAGAAAAGATTCTTCTAAGCCATAATTATAAATCATGTGGCATATTTTTTGCAGTGAGTTTGAACTTTGACTCAATAAGCTGAGGAATGGACAAGAACCCAAGAGAGTAGGAATCTGTTCAAATCAGTGCCTCGGATAATTCAGATGGATTGCATCAAGGTTTCTATTCTAGTCCCACTGTTAAAAAAACAAAAACTACTCTCTCTTTTTCTTCTTTGAAATTTTACCAAACTTCCCACAACAAAACAGGCAACATTTAGTGACCAGGAATGCAACAGTTGCCACACAAGCTAGCAGGAAGCCAATCACATCCAGAGAGTGGTGCTGGAACCAGGTGAGGTCATGGAAGGCTGGTCGAAGGTGCTTGGCTCCTTTGTGACGCATGACAAACTCAACCCAGAAGACTGCTCGGTCCAGGGGTTTCACAGGCTGATCATGGTGAATTCTTGACAACTCCATAGCATTCTCTTTATAGCTAAGGATTGAATATATAGAGAGCCACTTGAAAATTTTGTTAAGGCCATGATATACCTAAAATTGTTATATACTATTAAAAGTATATTACATAATTATGAATATATTATGTCATAAATGATATCTCCAAGAGCACAGAATATACATGAAAGATTTTTCTACTCTTGAGATATTTCTAGATATGATGGTTTATTAACTGAAATTTGTTGGATACTTCACAGTCTCTATAATAATTGGAGGTAGGGGAGAATTTCTAACTTGAAGTAACATTTTAAAGATTCAGAAAGAGGAATACAGAACATGTAATTTGAGAATACAGAATTTTTATCTCTTTTGCTGAATGTGGTGCTGGGAATATAATAGTGACAGAAGCAGCATTTAAGGGGCAGAGCTATGAGAAAACAACTCTTCCTGTACTCCTCTTCCCTCTCCCTGGGTCAGTATTAGTGCTAAAAGAAGCTGGTTTTCAACAGCAGCAGGAAAGATTTCAGTCTGAGATTTTCATGGCCCTGACATTCCAGATGAAAATAAGAAGCTTGATGTGATCCTCTGGGCAAGAAGTAGGGGCTGAGAGTAAGTCGATGGTATGTCAATGCTGCTGCTGCTGCTGCTAAGTCGCTTCAGTCGTGTCCGACTCTGTGCGACCATAGACGGCAGCCCACCAGGCTCCGCCGTCCCTGGGATTCTCCAGGCAAGAACACTGGAGTGGGTTACCATTTCCTTCTCCAACGCAGGAAAGTGAAAAGTGAAAGTATGTCAAGGCTACTCTTCTCAATTTGTCCCACCCTCTTTTTCCCCTGCTGAGTCCACAATACCATCCTCTCTACATCTGTGTCTCTATTCCTCCCCTGTAAACAGGTTCATCGGTACCATTTTTCTGGATTCTGTATATATGAATTAATACATTTGTTTTTCTCTTTCTGAATTCTTTCACTCTATAAAATAGGCTCTAGGTTTAGAGTTTTTAATGGCTCACTTAGAGGAAGTATTCCTTTGGGTTTGTGAATGAGATGGAAGAGGAAGGTTATTCTCCCACACTGAAGTGCAATTATCATTGATAGAGTGTACAGGACATTAAATTGTAGAAAAATAATGAAATAAATGTAGAAAGTTCTAAGAAACAGAATTGTGAGCCAAAATATAAAAGTATGCAAAACCCTGTCACCACTTGGTTTTTTTAAAAAAATAAAGACAGGTCTTTCTTAATATACAAGAATTTAATGAATAAATACCTCTGATATATCTCAGGAAAACAAGGAAAAAAACAGTAGCTCTGAGACACAGAAAAAAATTGTCAGATAAAAAATCAATACAAACAAATCATTCAGGAATAGATATACCAAGCATGCTGTGCAAAGTTGCTTCAGTTGTGTCTAACTCTTGCAACCCCTTGGACTGCAGGTCTCCAGGCACCTCTGTCCATGGAATTCTCTAGGTAAGAATACTGAAGTAGGTGGGCATTTTTTTCTCCAGGAGATCTTCCTGACCTAGGGATCGAACCTCTCCTGCATTGCAGGCAGATTCTTTACCATCTGAGCCACCAGGGAAGTCCCAAAATGTAGCCTGGTCCCATTTTTATACATTTTTTTTCTTTTCTATTTATAAATTAACACAAAGAAATATCTGAAGTAATATTTCTATACTGGTAAGAGGTTATAGATACCTGAAGAGAGCTATGTGATTTTTTTCAAGTTTATTTCTCTATATTTCTGTCACATTGCCTACATTCTTTGTAGTATTAATACCTGTAATTTTAAAGACATAATAAATGGCTTCCCAGGTGGCTCAGTGGTGAAGAATATGCCTGCCAATGCAGGAGATGTGGGTTGGATCCCTGGGTCAGGAAGATCTCCTGGATTATATAGGTTTTTATATATAAAAACCTTCATTTCCCTTGGAGAAGGAAATGACAACTCACTCCAGTATTCTTGCCTGTAGAATTCCACAGATAGAGGAGACTGGTGGATGAAAGTCAATGAGGTTGCAAAAGAATCGACATGACTTAGCACTGAGAATGCACATGAACAAAAACTAATATTAGCAAAAGTATGTGTGCCTCTTTAAAAATAGGTTAGCTGATTTAAATAAATTTAGCATTTCTTTGAGGATGAAATCTATTCTTCAGTAACAATATGTAAATATTTTCATAGAATTTGAGAAGTATATGGCAATAATTTACTTGATGTTAGATATATCCTGGTAATTATATAAAAGTATTGAATTAAACTGAACAAAACAATTATTCCTTTTAAAATACCGTGTTTCTCAGAAAACTCTATACTCACATAGGGTTGTTGATAACTGCCTTCAAAGCGTTAAGCAGATCGGAACTCGTCATTCTCTGCAAGTCTAATTCAACAGCTGCTCCTTTGGCTTTAACACGAGCAACATTACCATACTGATCACCAAACAGGGGGATTCCCACCATAGGGACCCCATGGTAGATAGCTTCATAGACCCCATTGGTTCCACAGTGAGTGATAAAAGCTCTGGTTTGGGGATGACCTAAAAAGTAAAAAAAAAAGTCAGTATTCTAAATTGAAAGTTTTAGAAATAGAAAGCCATAACATCTTTATAAATAATTAATTCAGTTAGGTAGCATCTTCTATATGATTGTGTACAATGAAGCCATATACAGATTCCTATAGGTGCTAAAGAAAGTAGCAATTGATTATTCCAGGCTAAGCAGCAATTAGTGATTCCAGCAAGTGAGTCATTCCATAAATCTCTGAAAAATTTGTGCAGAGTTAAATGATGGAGAGTACCTGCCACTGGACAAGTAATTGGGATGATGATGCTTTAATAAACAGGATCAAGGCAGTTAAGAAAAAATATTTCTGTGAATGGGACATGGGAGGAGAGATATGCAGGGTTTCAATGTGAGAATGTTGGCAGCACAAGATAGAAAGATAGACCAAGGCAAGTTCACTAAGTACTTGTTTAAGAAAACAATTGTGCATGTAATTTGATAGTAATCTGGAGCCATTTGTAGTATGCTAGATGATGAAATAGTTTACCAGATTTTTTTCCCCCTAAATAGTTACTGCAGGGAAAGTGCAGAGGGACAAATGGATACAGAGGAGAAAATGGATACAAAGAGTTAGGAGGGTATTGCCATATTCTATACAAAAAGTAATGAGAGCCTTATCTAAAGGTACTTTCCTTTACCCTGATCCTGAAGAGGCAGAGATTATATCATAAGTGGAAGAATTATAAAATCCATATTTATGTTAGAGCTTGAAAAAGATTCTATCCTTGACCAAAGTCTAGTCAGGCTCCTTGAACTCTCTTCTCAACTAGGTCCTGGTTTGGGGGTTTCTTTTTTCTCTCTGCATTACCTAATTTTAGCAAGCATCTATGAAGTAAGTTTCCCTAGACTCTTGAAACCTTGATATTTGATCACCTCTCTGATTGTCATCCTTCACCATCCCCCTGTTTGATACCTGATCACTCTGGCCTACCTTCAGCAACAATCTGATTCAGTTTTTTTTGCCAGAATACCCCCTTGCCTGTGATGCTTACTCTTATTAATTTTTCACCTAATGACCATCCACTCTGTACTTTATCTATACATTTTCCACTTTTCCTTTTTGACTCAGATTGAGTCCAATCTCTGATTTGCTGTGAAAGTCTATTGCAGTAGTATTCACCTTGATGGTCTTGGATAAAGTGTTCTTTACAGTCTTTGGGGGCTTTTTTTGATAGCTCAAGATTCTTGGTAAAGAATCTACTTGCAATGCAGGAGACCCTAGTTCAATCCCTGGGTTGGGAAGATCCCCTAGAGAAGGGAAAGGCTTCCCACTGCAGTATTCTGGCCTGGAGAATTCCATGGACTCTATAGTCCATGGGGTAGTAAAGAGTTGGACACGACTGAGCAACTTTCACTGCACTTCAGTTTAGTCTTTAACAAGTGTCATGGATAATTTTTTCTTTAACAAACTCCAGAAGAAATGTGAAGAAGCCAGCAAAGTTTTTATTTCTTATTTTGAATGCAAATTTTTTTGATTTGTTATTGAGTAATCATTCAAATTATCTCTTATTTATTTCTGTTTGATTTTCTTCTCTTTGGTCTTACCCAGAAGATCATTCTGTGGAATCCATTCATATATCCGGGTATTGGCTCCTAAATTTTCTGGTTTCTTTCCTCCATATTTCCACAGAACCTGTTAAGGCAAGTGTCTTTACTTCATTTGAAGATTTTTAGAACCATATCTTGTCAGAAGGAGGCAGTTAACTCAGAATTAATCAGGTTTAATGCCTCCAGGTATTACACAAGAAATGAGGCCCTAGTGATTAAGTAATAATGTTTTTAAACCATTGACATTACAATCATATTTTCAAATGCTTACAATAATCCTAATCTATATACTAACATGTTAATATTCACTTAAAAGAGAAAGGGGAAAAGGGAAACTTCTGGCTGAAAAAATTATGTATTGGCATTACTAGGTTATTCTGGTTAAGGGAATTTCACAACAAAATTTTCAGAGGTAAAGGGGATGGATGTTATTTACCTAAGAGCTTGTTAGCACTCTGACCTCTGTTATATACTTGGTAGTGATATAGAATTGAGTATTGTCTTTATTATAATAAAATATACGTAATGACATTTATAATTTTAAGGTATTGTATGACTAGAACTTACATTAGGCATTACAATCCACAATGTTGTGAAACCATCAGCACTATCAATATCCCAAATGTCTTCATCATCTCTATATAACTCTGTATCATTCAGCAGTAACTCCCTATTCCTTTCACTTCATAACCCCTGGTGACCTCTATTCTATTTTCTGTCTCTGAAGATTTAACTAGTCTGGTAATCTAAGTGGAATCATGCAGTACTTTCTGACCTAACATTATTTAACTTAATGTTATGTCTCAAAGTTCATACATATTGTAACATATCAGGATTTCCTTCTTTTAAAAGGTGAATAATATTTCTTTGTGTGTATATGTCACATTTTATCCAGTCATTTCATGATTGTGAATAATGTTGCTGTGACCACTGGAGTGCAAGGAGCTGTTTGAGCCCAAGATTTCAATTCTTTGGATATATAGCCAGAATTCGAATGACTGATTTGTATGATATACCCATGTTTAATTTTCTGAGAAAACACAAAATGTTTTCCACAGCCCATGGGCTTCCTTGGTAGCTCAGATGGTAAAGAATCTGCCTGCGATGTGGGAAACCCAGGCTAGATCCCTGGATCGGAAAGATCCCCTGGAGAAGGGAATGACAACTCACTCCAGGATTCTTGCCTGGAGAATTCCATGGAAAGAGGAGCCTGGTGGGTTACAGTCCATGAGGCCACAAAGAGTCAACAAGATACTTTCCCTTTCACTTGCATCATTTTGGGCTTCTCCAGTGGCTCAACTGTTAAAGAATCCACCTGCAGTGCAGGGATGCGGATTCGATCCCTGGGTCAGGAAGATTCACTGGAGGAGGAAACAGGAACCCACTCCAGTATTCTTCCAATATCACTGGGCTTTCCTGATAGCTCAGCTGTTAAAGAATCCATCTGCAACGCAGGAGACCTGGGTTTGATATCTGGTTGGGAAGATCCCCTGGAGAAGGGAAAGGCTACCCACTCCAGGGTTGTGCCCTGGAGAATTCCATGGACTTATAGTCCATGGGGTCACAAAGAGTGGGACACTACTGAGCAAGTCACTTTTCAGTATTCCTGCTTGAAAAATCCCATGGACAGAGGAGCCTGTGGGGCTACAGCCTCTGTGGTAGGAAAGAGCTGGACACCACTGAAACAACTGACCTATCCTCCACCTATGTAGGAGGTAATATTTCTCCATATTCTAACCAACAATTGTTATTTTGTTTCTTTTTTTTTTTGCAATAGTTATTCCTTTGTGTGAAGTGGTATGTTTTTGTGCTTTTCATTGTATTTTGATAATGATTAATGATGTTGAATACCTTTTCATGTACTTATTGACCATTTTTATACCTTTGGATCAATGTCTATTTATGTAATTTCCCATTTTTCAGTTGGGTTTTTGTTGTTCTTGAGTTGTAAGAGTGCTTTATGTATTGTGCACATGTCAGATACATAATTTTACATGTTACTTTATGATAATATCTTTGATATACAAAATTTCTTTGATGAAGTCTGATTTTCTTTTTTTTTATTACCTATTCTTTTTGCCTCATACCTAGGAAATCATAACAAATTTATGTGATGAAGTTTTCCCTTAGGATTTTCTTATAAATTGCTGTAATTTTACTTCTAAATTTTCATACTTTGATCCATTTTGAAGTAATTTATATATATATAATTTGTCTTCATTCTTTTGCATGTGGATATCAGAATTTTATTAGTACAATGTGTCAGGAAGTGACTGTCCTTTCCCAACTGAATGGTCTTTCACATTTGTTGAAATCAGTTAGCCATATATATGAAGATTAATTCCAATTTGTCTTCTATTCCATTGGTTTATATGTCTCCCTTCTAGTACCACATTGTTAATTTACTGTTGGTTTATAATGTTTCTAATTAAAATGCTTGAAAATATGAGTTCTTTCACTTTTTTGTTTTTCAATATTGTCTATTTGTGGTTCTTGAAATTCCATATGAGGTTGTTAATTGGATATTTCATTTCTACAAAAAAGGCTGTTAAAGAGTTTTAATAAGCATTTAATAAATCTATAGATTATCTTGGATAATGTTGACATTTTAACATGCTAAATGTTCCTATCCATGGACACGGGATGACTTTCCATGTATTTAGGCATTCTTTAATTCCTTACAATGATGTTTTGTAGCTTTCCACATGCAAATATGTAACTTCCTCAGTCACATTCATTCTTAAGTATTTAAATTGTTTCATTGTTCTTGTAAAGGAAGTTTTAAAATTTCACCGGTAGTGTGTTCATCGATACTGTGTGCAGTTGACATTTTAACATGCTAAATGTTCCTATCCATGGCACGGGATGACTTTCCATGTATTTAGGCATTCTTTAATTCCTTACAATGATGTTTTGTAGCTTTCCACATGCAAATATGTAACTTCCTCAGTCACATTCATTCTTAAGTATTTAAATTGTTTCATTGTTCTTGTAAAGGAAGTTTTAAAATTTCACCGGTAGTGTGTTCATCGATACTGTGTGCATAATAAGCAAAACTGATTTTTGTGTGTGAATCTTGTATTATACACTTTTGTTAAATTTGGTTTTTAGCTCTAGCAGCTTTTTGTGAATTCTTGGAGATTTTCTATGTATAGGATCATGTCATCTGCAAATACACATTGTTTTACCTCTCATTCTAATGTGCATGAATGCCTTTCATTTCTTTTTCTGGTGTCATTTCCATACTGAACTTCTAGTAAAAGTTAAATAGCAGCAGTGAAAGAGCGATTCTTATATTTTTCCTGATCTTAGGAGGAAAGCTTTCAGGTTTCATCATTGAGCTTGATACTATATATATACATTTTTTTTCAATACTCTGTATCATATTGAGGGCTCTTTTCACTCTTCCTAGTTTCTTAAGAATTTTTACCATGAGAGAAATTGGATTTTGTCAGCTTTGTTTAATGTGTAGCTTGTAATGATTGTTTTGTTTTGTTTTGTTTTTTCCCTTGTTACTGAATGCCACCTAACTCTTTAACTGTCTCTTGCATCTTCTGAAAAATGTGTTACTGTAAAAATTACACATTTCCAGTCATGCATAACATGTCTACAAACCAAATAACATTAAATTAATTAAACAAATTGTACAAATTTTAAGGGTTACTTTCCATTTATAGTTGTCAGAAAGTATTGGCTATGTTTCTGATGTTGTACAATACATCCCCGAGCTTATCTTATACCCAATATTTTGTGCTTCCTACTCCCCTATGCATATATTACCCTTCTGCCCTTCCCCACTGGTAGCCACTATTTTCTTCTCTATAACTGTGAGTCTGATAATTACACTCATATCAAGTTACTATACTGATTGATTTCCTTTTGCTTAACCATCCTCATAAAAGGAAATTAAATACCATTTCATTATGGTGAATACTCTTTTTCAATATTCTACTGGATTTGATCTGCAAATATTTTCTTAAATATTTTAATATTTATATTTAAAACTGATCATGGTCTATAATAATTTTATGTTTTGTGATGTCTCTATGTGGCTTTTGTATCAGGGTGAATCTGGTCTCATAAAATTATTTAGTATTCCCTTAAAATTTTTTGAAAATTTGGAAATGATTAACTTATTTTATTGTTTAAAAGTCTAGTGATGTGATCTCTCCTGGATTTTTCCTCTAGGAGAGATTTTTTATTATAATTTATAATTCAATCTCTTAATTTGATATGTGTGTTGAAATAATCTATTTCTTTTTTTCTTTTTTTTTTTTTTGATCAGACTCACAGATACAGAGAAGAAACTAGTGGCTACCAGTGGGGAAGGAAAGAAGGGTAATATAAGCCTAGGGGAGGAGGAAGCACAAAATATTGAGTATAAGATAACCTCAAGGATGTATTATACAACATGAGGAACACAGCCAATAGTTTGTGGTAACTATAAATAGAAGCTAACCCTTAAAATTTGTATAATTTTTTAAAATTAATTAATTTAATGATTCTTGCATCATAGACATGCAATTATAGATGACTGGAAATATGTGATTTTTATACAACGCATTTTTAAGAAGGTTCAAAAGACAGTTAAAGAGTTAACATTCAATAAAAATGGAAGAGAAAATTTTAAATTCTTATAATAAAAATATTGCTAAAATCTTTTTAAAAAGAAGTGTATAATTTGACATTTATACATTTCTATGGTACAAATTTGCATAACACATTTCACTGGGAATATTTCAGGGATATTTCAGGTGTAATTGAATAGGACATGTTCAATTGTCACATTCTGATTCAACCATTTTGTCAGATTTCTACTAAGACAGTAAAAGCAGATGTGGTAATAAAAACATAATATTGAGAGTACTATTATGTAAATGAATAATCAAAGTAATTCAATATTTGCTGTAAAAATAAATTATTATACATAAGAGAAACAATCACCGTAAGTAAACTGAGTTTTTCAAGATATTTATTCATGACCTCTAGTTTGTCTAATTTTGTTGTGCAATTTTTACATCACTTTTTTCCTCCAGTTTTGTTGTGATACAATTGACATCAAAGCTTAAGTTGTACAGCATAATGATTTAACTTACATATATTAGGAAATGACTGTCACAATAAGCTTAGTGAATATCTATAAACTTATATACATATAAAATTAAATAGAAAAAATCCTGAGATGAGAAATCAGAAAGTTATTCTCCTGACAATTTCTGTGTAGAATATACAGCAGCATTAATTAAATTTATGATACATATTACATCCTGGTATTTATCTTATAATTGGAAGTTTGAACCTACTAACTACCTTCCTTCTATTGCCCCTTCCCCAATCCCATGCTTCTGTAACCAAAAATCTGATCTGTTTTTCTATGAATTTCTATAATTTTTTTTTGTTTTGAAGTATAATTGACCTACAGCACTATGTTAGTTTCTGTTAGACCACATAGTGATTTGATATTTCTATATATTTCAAAGTGATCATCATGATAGATGTAGTTACAACATATAAAGATATTACATAGTCATTCCCCACACTGTACTTGGCAAAATACATACAAATATATGTAAAATATATGATTATCTTAAGTTGCTGATCTCTTAAATGCAAATGCATTTTAAGAACCTTGTGTTTTTACTCCTCCCACCACACTTAGTGTTTTTAATATCATATTTTAAGTCTTCTTGTTTTGTGTAATTAAGACTTACTTATGAGTATGCTTGATGGTACTACTTTTGTCTTTTAATCTTCCTTTTAGCCTTATACCTTGCTGATTTACTAGCACTATCATATATTTCTCGTCACCAATGAGATTTTTCTTTTTGTAATTTTCATGTTTCCAGTTTTGACCTTTTCTTTCTCACTTAAAGAAGTTCCCTTAACATTTCTGTAAACCTGGTTTCGTGTCTCCAACCTCCTATAGGTTCTGCTTGCTTGTAAAATTTTTTATCTCACCATCAAATCTGAATGAGAACCTTTCTATATAGAGTATTCTTGGTAGTAAGTTTTTCCTTTCATCATTTTAAATATGTCAAGTTACTCCATTCTGGCCTTTAGAGTTTCTTCTGAAAAATCAGCTGTTGTCTTAAGGGAGTTTCCTTGTATATAACTTGTTTCTTTTCCCTTGCTGCTTTAAATTTTTTTTCCTTATCTTTACTTTTTTCCATTTTAATTACAATGTGTCTTAATGTGGTCCTTTTTGAATTGGTCCTGTTTGAGACTGTCTCTGATTCCTATAATTGGATGCTTGTTTCCTTTTGCAGGTTAGTTATTATATCTTCAAATACATTCTTTGCCCCTTTCTCCCCCTTCTTCAAGTCCCCTATAATACTAATGTAGTGTGCTTGATGCTGTCATGTAGGTCTCTTAAGCTGCCCTCATTTCTTTTTATTCTTTTTTATTTCTTTTCAGCTTCAGTGTTTTCCAGTACTTTATCTTTTTGCTCACTGCCTGTTTCTCTACATTATCTGATATACTGTTTTTTCCTTCTAGTGTATTTTTCATGTCAGTTTTTATATTCTTCATTTCTATTTGGTGGTGCTTCCAATTTTCTCTTTGTTAAAAATTTCTAACTTCACACTCTGTTCATCCGATCTCCCCCCAAGTTCTTTGAAAATCTTTACAACCGTAATAATTGAACTCTCTGTCAGGCAGATTGCCTGCTTCCATTTCACTTAATTCTTTTTTATGGAGTTTTATATTGTTGTTCCACTTGACCATATTCTTCTATCACCTTATGACACCTTACTTTCTGTTTTATTTTATGTATCTTATAGTTTGGTTACCTTGCTTGATCTTGGAGAAGAGACCCTTTGTAGGAGATATCCTGTGCATCCAAGCAGTGTACCCTCCTCTGGTTACCTCTTCATTTTTACAAAGCAGACAGACCAAGGTCTTGTCATTAGCTACTGGGGTGCCCCTATTTGGGCTGCATGCATCCTTCTGTTATGGGTTTGAGGCAGCAGAGAGATGGGCCCCAAGCTGAGCAGTTGAAGTCTGTGCCCTCTGGACCAATAATCCAAGATAAAGATGATACGAGGTAGAGAGGAGCTGAGTTCTGCTCAGATAAAGAGACCACCGATTTTTCATTCTTGAGGTCAAGGGGACCTTTTCAATTACACATATACAGAAAGTCTTCTTAGGGATCAAAAAGGGAGGGAGTGCCACCCCATAATAGGTAGTATAAACCTTCCCACAGGCCTCTGAGATGGAATCCACCCTAGCTAAGTGATGCATGCATACACAGGGGAAGACTCTGAGTTATACCAATAAAGACTCAGAGCCATGTACAGCAATATCAGCGAGATGAAATTTGGAAAGAAATGATCCATAGAGTGATTTAAGCTACCACGAATCACAACTCTCTCTCTGAACCTGCCCATGTGTGTCTGTTCACACGTACTCTTCTTTTTTCTCCCAATAAACACTTCACTTGTTTCACTAATTTCTGTCTCTTTGTTGAAATTCATTTTACAAAGCTAAAAAGACAGGGCCTTTTCACTTGGTACTGGCCCTTGTGGTCTAATGGCCTGGACTCAGTACTCTCACTGCCTAAACTTGGTTTTAATATCTGGTTAGGGAATTGACATCCTGTTTCAAGCCACTGCCTGCTAAATTTCCCTGAGATCAGATTGACTACTGTGAGCCACTGGCTCTTCTGAAAGTAATACCTACTTGTCTTCGAAGTCAGTGCTCTGAGGGGATTGACTTCTGAGCACAGAATACCTAGGCCAAGGAGTCCAGGACTGGGCTCAAACCTTTCAGTCTTTGGGAGAGTCTTGACTGTATTCCTTCTCCATCCTTCCTATCTATCTAATTATAGTTCCTTCTTTATATCTTTATGTGTAGATCTTTACAGCCTATCTTCTGCTTGTTCTCATCAATAATTGCTCTGTAAATAGGATCTATTTTAGGGTGCCTGAGATAGTAAAGTAATGCTCAAAATTCTCCAAGCCAGGCTTCAGCAATATGTGAACCGTGAAATTCCTGATGTTCAAGTTGGTTTTAGAAAAGGCAGAGGAACCAGAGATCAAATTGCCAACATCCACTGGATCATCAAAAAACCAAGAGAATTCCAGGAAAACATCTATTTCTGCTTTATTGACTATGCCAAAGCCTTTGACTGTGTGGATCACAATAAACTGTGGTAATTCTGAAAGAGATGGGAATACCAGATCATCTAACCTGCCTCTTGAGAAATCTGTATGCAGGCCAGGAAGCAACAGTTAGAACTGGACATGGAACAACAGACTGGTTCCAAATAGGAAAAAGAGTACATCAAGTCTGTATATTGTCACCCTGCTTGTTTAACTTATATGCAGAGTACATCATGAGAAACGCTGGACTGGAAGAAACACAAGCTGGAATCAAGATTGCCAGAAGAAATATCAATAACCTCAGATATGCACATGACACCACCCTTATGCCAGAAAGTGAACAGGAGCTAAAAAGCCTCTTGATGAAAGTAAAAGAAGAGAGTGAAAAAGTTGGCTTAAAGCTCAACATTCAGAAAACAAAGATCATGGCATTCGGTCCCATACCCATTATGCTTTTCTGCATTTCTTTTTCTTGCGGATGGCCTTGCTCCCAGTCTCTTATACACATCTTATTTGTTCATATAGTTTTGTGTTACTGTTTAGCAGACTTTTATTACAACCAGAAAGTTTACCTTTTGCGTTTTTTACAGGAAAAATCTAGAATTAATGATGTTCCTCAACTTTTGCTTTTCTGGGAATGTCTTAATTAGTATTTCAGTTTTGAGGACATTTTCATCATATAAACTTCTGTAAACAATTTTGTCTTTCAACACTTTGAATTTAACAACTTACTGTCTTTCCAAGGTTTCTGATGAGAAATTGGCTGATCACTGTATTAAAGATACCATATATGTAACGAATTCTTTCTTCCTAGCTACTTTCAATATTTACTCATTATCTTTTGCTTTCAAGAAGTTGATTATAATATGTCTTAATGTAGGTTGCTTTGAGTTTATCCTACTGGAAATTCATTAAGCATCTTGGAGGTATGGATTCATTCATGCTAAGCTGCCTCAGTAATGTCTGAATCTTTGCAAACCGATAGACGATAGCCTGCCAAACTCTTCTGTCCATTGGATTCTCCAGGCAAGAATACTGGAGTGGGTTTTGTGCCTTCCTCCAGGGGATCTTCCTGATCCAGGGATCAAGCTCACAGCTCTTAAGTCTCCTGCATTGGAAGGCAGGTTCTTTACCACTAGTGCCATCTGGGAAGCTCCATATAGATTCATATCTTTATTAAATTGGGGCTATTTTAAGCCATTATTTATTTTAGTATGCTATCTGCTAACTTCTCTCTTTCGGGGACTTCCACAGTATATATGCTAATTCACAGGATAGATCCTCACAACTTTTAGGCTTTATTGATTTTTCTTCTTTTTTTCTTTTTCTGTTCCTAATACTTGATAATTTCAATTATTCTTTATTAACATTTGCCATTTCTTCTTAATATCCTTTACTTCTATTAGATCCATACCATTTCTGGCCTTTATTGAGTCCATCTTTGCATGAAATGTTCCCTTGGTATCTCTAAATTTTCTTGAAGTGATCTCTAGCCTTTCCCATGCTATTGTTTTCTTCTATTTCTTTGCATTGATCACTGAGGAAGGCTTTCTTATCTCTCCTTGCTATTCTTTAAAACTCTGAATTCAAATGGGTATATATCTCCTTTTCTCCTTTGCTTTTGGCTTCTCTTCTTTTCACAGCTATTTCCAAGGCCTCCTCAGACACCCATTATGCTTTTCTGCATTTCTTTTTCTTGCGGATGGCCTTGCTCCCAGTCTCTTATACACATCTTATTTGTTCATATAGTTTTGTGTTACTGTTTAGCAGACTTTTATTACAACCAGAAAGTTTACCTTTTGCGTTTTTTACAGGAAAAATCTAGAATTAATGATGTTCCTCAACTTTTGCTTTTCTGGGAATGTCTTAATTAGTATTTCAGTTTTGAGGACATTTTCATCATATAAACTTCTGTAAACAATTTTGTCTTTCAACACTTTGAATTTAACAACTTACTGTCTTTCCAAGGTTTCTGATGAGAAATTGGCTGATCACTGTATTAAAGATACCATATATGTAACGAATTCTTTCTTCCTAGCTACTTTCAATATTTACTCATTATCTTTTGCTTTCAAGAAGTTGATTATAATATGTCTTAATGTAGGTTGCTTTGAGTTTATCCTACTGGAAATTCATTAAGCATCTTGGAGGTATGGATTCATTCATGCTAAGCTGCCTCAGTAATGTCTGAATCTTTGCAAACCGATAGACGATAGCCTGCCAAACTCTTCTGTCCATTGGATTCTCCAGGCAAGAATACTGGAGTGGGTTTTGTGCCTTCCTCCAGGGGATCTTCCTGATCCAGGGATCAAGCTCACAGCTCTTAAGTCTCCTGCATTGGAAGGCAGGTTCTTTACCACTAGTGCCATCTGGGAAGCTCCATATAGATTCATATCTTTATTAAATTGGGGCTATTTTAAGCCATTATTTATTTTAGTATGCTATCTGCTAACTTCTCTCTTTCGGGGACTTCCACAGTATATATGCTAATTCACAGGATAGATCCTCACAACTTTTAGGCTTTATTGATTTTTCTTCTTTTTTTCTTTTTCTGTTCCTAATACTTGATAATTTCAATTATTCTTTATTAACATTTGCCATTTCTTCTTAATATCCTTTACTTCTATTAGATCCATACCATTTCTGGCCTTTATTGAGTCCATCTTTGCATGAAATGTTCCCTTGGTATCTCTAAATTTTCTTGAAGTGATCTCTAGCCTTTCCCATGCTATTGTTTTCTTCTATTTCTTTGCATTGATCACTGAGGAAGGCTTTCTTATCTCTCCTTGCTATTCTTTAAAACTCTGAATTCAAATGGGTATATATCTCCTTTTCTCCTTTGCTTTTGGCTTCTCTTCTTTTCACAGCTATTTCCAAGGCCTCCTCAGACACCCATTATGCTTTTCTGCATTTCTTTTTCTTGCGGATGGCCTTGCTCCCAGTCTCTTATACACATCTTATTTGTTCATATAGTTTTGTGTTACTGTTTAGCAGACTTTTATTACAACCAGAAAGTTTACCTTTTGCGTTTTTTACAGGAAAAATCTAGAATTAATGATGTTCCTCAACTTTTGCTTTTCTGGGAATGTCTTAATTAGTATTTCAGTTTTGAGGACATTTTCATCATATAAACTTCTGTAAACAATTTTGTCTTTCAACACTTTGAATTTAACAACTTACTGTCTTTCCAAGGTTTCTGATGAGAAATTGGCTGATCACTGTATTAAAGATACCATATATGTAACGAATTCTTTCTTCCTAGCTACTTTCAATATTTACTCATTATCTTTTGCTTTCAAGAAGTTGATTATAATATGTCTTAATGTAGGTTGCTTTGAGTTTATCCTACTGGAAATTCATTAAGCATCTTGGAGGTATGGATTCATTCATGCTAAGCTGCCTCAGTAATGCCTGAATCTTTGCAAACCGATAGACGATAGCCTGCCAAACTCTTCTGTCCATTGGATTCTCCAGGCAAGAATACTGGAGTGGGTTTTGTGCCTTCCTCCAGGGGATCTTCCTGATCCAGGGATCAAGCTCACAGCTCTTAAGTCTCCTGCATTGGAAGGCAGGTTCTTTACCACTAGTGCCATCTGGGAAGCTCCATATAGATTCATATCTTTATTAAATTGGGGCTATTTTAAGCCATTATTTATTTTAGTATGCTATCTGCTAACTTCTCTCTTTCGGGGACTTCCACAGTATATATGCTAATTCACAGGATAGATCCTCACAACTTTTAGGCTTTATTGATTTTTCTTCTTTTTTTCTTTTTCTGTTCCTAATACTTGATAATTTCAATTATTCTTTATTAACATTTGCCATTTCTTCTTAATATCCTTTACTTCTATTAGATCCATACCATTTCTGGCCTTTATTGAGTCCATCTTTGCATGAAATGTTCCCTTGGTATCTCTAAATTTTCTTGAAGTGATCTCTAGCCTTTCCCATGCTATTGTTTTCTTCTATTTCTTTGCATTGATCACTGAGGAAGGCTTTCTTATCTCTCCTTGCTATTCTTTAAAACTCTGAATTCAAATGGGTATATATCTCCTTTTCTCCTTTGCTTTTGGCTTCTCTTCTTTTCACAGCTATTTCCAAGGCCTCCTCAGACACCCATTATGCTTTTCTGCATTTCTTTTTCTTGCGGATGGCCTTGCTCCCAGTCTCTTGCACAATGTCATGAACCTCCATTCCATCCATTTTTCATCAGGCAGTCTATCTATCAGATCTAGTCCCTTAAATTTATTTCATACCTCAAATGTATAATCATTAAGAATTTGATTTAGGTCATACTTGAATGGTCTAGTGGTTTTCTGTACTTTCTTCAAATTACGTTTGAATTTGGCAATAAGGAGTTCATGATCTGAGCCACAGTCAGCTCTTGGTCTTGTTTTTGCTGACTATAGAGCTTCTCATTGGAGAAGCAAATGCCAGCCCACTCCAGTATTCTTGCCTGGAGAATCCCAGGGAAGGGGGAGCCTGGTGGGCTGCCATCTATGGGGTTTCACAGAGTTGGACATGACTGAAGTGACTTAGCAGCAACAGCTTCTCCATCATTGGCTGCAAAGAATATAATCAATCTGATTTCAGTGTTGACCATCTGGTGATGTCCATATGTAGAGACTTCTCTTGTGTTGTTGGAAGAAGGTGTTTGCTATGACCAGTGCGTTCTCTTGGCAGAACTCTATTATCTTTTGCCCTGCTTTATTCTGTACTTCAAGGCCAAATTTGCCAGTCAGTCCAGGTGTTTCTTGACTTCTACTTTTGCATTCCAGTCCCCAGTTAACATTTGCATTCCAGACATCCTGTAATGTGAAGTCAAGTGGGCCTTAGAAAGCATCATTATGAATAAAGCTAGTGGAGGTGATAGAATTCCAGTGGAGCTGTTTCAAATCCTAAAAAATGTTGCTGTGAAAGTGCTGCACTCAATATGCCAGCAAATTTGGAAAACTCAGCAGTGGCCACAAGACTGGAAAAGGTCAGTTTTCATTCCAGTCCCTAAGAAAGGCAATGCCAATGAGTGTTCAAACTACTGCACAATTGCACTCATCTCACACGCTAGCAAAGTAATGCCCAAAATTCTCCAAGCCAGGTTTCAACAATACATGGACCATGAACTTCCAGATGTTCAAGCTGGTTTTAGAAAAGGCAGAGGAACCAGAGGTCAAACTGCCAACATCCACTGGATCACTGAAGAAGCAAGAAAGTTCCAGAAAAATGCCAAAGCCTTTGACTGTGGGGATCACAATAAACTGTGGAAAATTCTGAAAGAGATGGGAATACCAGACCACCTAACCTGCCTCTTGAGAAACCTGTATGCAGATCACTAAGCAACAGTTAGAACTGGACATGGAACAACAGACTGGTTCCAAATAGGAAAAGGAATACGTCAAGGCTGTATATTGTCACCCTGCTTATTTAACTTATATGCAGAGCACATCATGAGAAATGCTGGGCTGGATGAAGCCCAAGCTGGAGTCAAGATTGTTGGCAGAAATATCAATAACCTCAGATATGCAGATGACACCACCCTTATGGCAGAAAGTGAAGAACTCAAAAGCCTCTTGATGAAAGTAAAAGAGGAGAGAAAAAAGTTGGCTTAAAACTCAACATTCAGAAAACTAAGATCATGGCATCCAGTCCCATCACTTCATGGCAAACAGATGGAGAAACAGTGGCAACAGTGGCAGACTTTATTTTGGGGGGCTCCAAAATCACTGCAGATGGTGACTGCAGCCATGAAATTAAAAGACGCTTATTCCTTGGAAGAAAAGTTATGACCAACCTAGATAGCATATTCAAAAGCAGAGACATTACTTTGCCAACTAAGGTCCTGCTAGTTGAGGCTATGGTTTTTCCTGTGGTCATGTATGGATGTGAGAGTTGGACTGTGAAAAATGCTGAGCACCAAAGAATTGATGCTTTTGAACTGTGGTGTTGGAGAAGACTCATGAGAGTCCCTTGGATTACAACGAGGTCCAACCAGTCCATCCTGAAGGAAATTGGTCTTGAGTGTTCATTGGAAGGACTGATGTTGAAGCTGAAACACCAATACTTTGACTACCTGATGCGAAATGCTTACTCATTTGAAAAGACCCTGATGCTGGGAAAGATGAAGGCAGGAGGAGAAGGGGATAACAGAGGCTGAGGTGGTTGGATGGCATCACTGACTCAATGGACATGAGTTTGAGTAAACTCCGGGAGTTGGTGATGGACAGGGAGGCCTGGCATGCTGCGGTCCATGGAGTCGCAAAGAGTCAGACACAACTGAGCAACTGAACTGAACTGAGCTGAATATTTGCTGATGCTTTTGCTTCATGTCTGATTTAGAACCCTTTTCATGGATTTTTCACTTTCGTTATTGTAACTGTTAGCTCTATAATTTCTTTTTGATTCTTTTAAAAAATAATTTATTTTTCATTGCCAGTATCTCCTTTTGTCCCTGTATCATTTTCTTCTTTTTATCATTGGCTTCCTTTGTTTCTTTGTTTATCTTTAGGACAGAGTTTTTAAAGTATTTGTTTCTAGTAATTCCAAAATCTATTGCCCTCAGAAATTGTTTTTCTCAATTTATATTATTCCCTTTTTTTTCTCCTTCATTACTTTGATTGGACTATACTTTCATCTAACTTTCTATGTCTTGTGTTATTGGTTAAGATGTGTACATTGGATTTTTAAACAAGATTCTAACTCTGGAAATCTGATTTGCCCCTTTGATAGGGTTTGCTTTGTATATTTGTTTGTTTGACTGTTGAAGCATTTTTCTTTGCCAGAAAACAGCCTGAGGTTAAAGCTTTAGGCCTTCTAGATATTTTATGACCCATTATTTTTTCATGGGCCTGCACATAGCTTTCTAAATTCCACTGTGTGCGGTTGTTTTTCGATGGCCTAATTCAATGACTTGCTTCCAAGTGGGCAAAAATGGGAAACTGAAAAAATAAGCTTATCCTTTAAAGTTCCTGGAAATTGCATCTTCTAATGAAGGTTGAAATGACTGTGGCCAACTTTTGGGCCTCACCTCAATTATCACAGACAGTAGTCAGCAATTAAATTGCAGACACACAGTATTTGGAGGTTAAAGTCTCTATTGCCTCTCATGGTGCCACAAATCACACCAGGAATACAGGCATGTTGGCTACTGTGAGGCTGGGTGATGGAGACTTTCAAGTTGCTGCTATTCTAAAGGCCTGAAATTGATCATGATTTCCACCCAGCCTTTCCACTGTGAATTGCAAGTACTTAGAGTCCAGAGTTCAAATATGGTTACTTCAGACAGCTTTTGCTGGAACAATTTTATTTATGCAGAGAGAGAGGTCTTGGTGCTTCAGATTCTGCTCTGGTTTAACCTCTAAGCACTGTATATTTTAATACAGTTCAATATTCTTATGAAAATGCTTTTTTACATTAAATATTTAGAAGGTATTGCTCCCACAAAACAATTTTTGAAAGTAATTTGGCTATGAATACAATAATTATTGTGAACATTTGTAACTTAACATTACAGGTAATTCTTTGTTTTCACCAAAGCTAGGGGGGAAAATGTCTTTGGGAGTTAAGAAGAACATTATTCAGTTATAACTTAGAATAATATCAATAAAAATTATAATTTAAGGTAACATCATAGAGT
>SJYC01108659.1:0-14257 GCA_006408675.1 Madoqua kirkii
GTATATACACACACACACGTGTTTAAATGGTAATAGCTCCACAAACAGAAAATCATGGCACCCGTATAAATCATTAATTCAATTAGGTAACATCTTCTATATAACTCTGTGCCATGAGGCCATATATAAATTCCTATAAGCTCCAAAGAAGTCAGTAATTGATTGGCTAAGCATCATTTAGTAATTCCAGCAGTTAAGTAATTCCACAAACCTCTGAAAGTTTTGTGTAGAGTTAATGTGGAGAGTACTTGCCACTGGACGGGTTGTCAGGGTGAGGATACTTTAATAAACAGGAATGGAGGAATTTAAGTAAACAAATGCTTGTGTGAATGGGAAATTGAAGGTGAGATATGCAGGGTTTCAATGAGAGAACGCTGGCATCACAGGCTAGAAAGATCAAGTAGTGAAAGTTCATGAAATATATGTTTAAGAAAACAAGATTTTGTATTTGAATTTATAGCAATCTGGTCACTCGGTCATGTCCAACTCTGTGACCCCATGGACTATACAATGCATGGAATTCTCCAGGGCAGAATACTGGAGTGGGTAGCCATGCCCTCCTTCAGGGAATCTTCCCCACCCAGGATCTGAACTCAGTCTCCCACATTGTAAGTGGATCCTTTACCAACTGAGCCACCAGGGAAGTCCATAGTGATCTGGAAGCATTTATAATATGATAGACAATAAAATGGTGTTTCAGATTTTTTTTTCCCCAGATACTTACTGTGGGGAAAGTGCAGAGAGGTGGGAGAGGATGGATACAGACAGCCAAAGAGTGCTGCAGTATTCTGTACAAAAGTTAATGAGAACCTGATTTAAACATATTTTCCTTTACCCTGATGCTGAAGTGGGAGAGTTTGCATCATAAATGGGAAAATTATAAATTTCATATTTATGTTAAAGTTTGATAAAGATTCTGTCCTTGGTTCCGGAGTGCGGCTTTTCCGGGCGAAGGCGCCTGGCCTGGGTCCGAGGTGGGGCTTGTCCAGACGACGAAGGAGACGACGATCGACTGTCAAGGTGCTGCGAGCATGGCGTCCAGCGGAGTCCACGGGCCGACGCCTCGCCTGGGACCGACTCTCGGCGGCGCTGCGCTGTTCCTGCTGCTCCTCCCGGCGGCCGCCGCGCAGAGTTGTTCTCAGAACACAAGCAGAACCTGTGAAAAGTGCCTGAAAAACGTCTCGTGCCTTGGTGCAACGCGAACAAGATGTGCTTGGACTACCCAGTGGCCAAAGTCCTGCCTCCCAGCTCCCTCTGCCAGCTAAGCTCCGCACGCTGGGGCGTGTGCTGGGTGAACTTCGAGGCCTTGATTATCGCCATGTCGGTGATGGGGCTCCCTTCTCCTGGGGGTTGCCATCTGTTGCTGCTGCTGCAGGAGGAGCCGGAGCCGACGGCCGAACAAGAGCGAGGAGAAGGCCATCCAGGAGTGCGAGGAGGGCCGGGTCGGCAGGAGGAGCGGAGAGTGGAGATGAAGTTGAGACGTGATGAAATCAGAAAAAAAATATGGTTTGTTTAAAGAAGAAAACCCATATGCCAGATTCGAAAACAACTAAGATGCACTCGGTGGCGCAGCGAGCGTCTCCAGGCCTCTAGTCAGCAGGGACCTGGCCGCTCGTTTGCCTCCTACCCTGGGGAAGGAAGCTGCCTCCGGCGGAGGCCTAGGAGCTTCTGTTTCCTCTTCTCTCGTTTCTGTATTTAATCGTTTGAGACACGAAGTCTGCCAGGGCTTCTCTGTTCTGTTGTCCACTTGGGGAGGAAGCGGCACACTTCAGGCCTCCGCTCGTCTGAGAGCCAGTGCAGATGGCTTCCGGGCCCAGGAGGTCAACGTGCTGGAAGCACAGCGATGCAGTCTGTCCTGGGACCTCCCCAACCCCTGCCATTTCCCCTGCATCTCGCCTCGGAGATGGTGTCTGACCTCTCCCACACCGAGTAGCATTGAGCCATAAACTTTTTTGTGTGTGTCTATTTTTTTTTCATTGAATTAATTTTATTTTTTTAATTTAAAACTTTATTCTATTTTACAATACTGTAATGGTTTTGCCATACATTGACATGAATCAGCCACAGGTGTACACGATCTCCCAATGCCGAAGCCCCCTCCCACCTCCCACCCCACACCATCTCCTCGGATCACCCCGTACATCAGCCCCAAGCATCCTGTATCCTGCATTGAACATAGACTGGCGCTTCATTTCTTATATGATAGTATACATGTTTCAGTGCCATTCTCCCAAATCATCCCACCCTCTCCCTCTCCCTCAGAAGCCAACACCATCTCCTCGGATCACCCCGTACATCAGCCCCAAGCATCCTGTATCCTGCATTGAACATAGACTGGCGCTTCATTTCTTATATGATAGTATACATGTTTCAGTGCCATTCTCCCAAATTATCCCACCCTTTCCCTCTCTCTCAGAAGCCAAAAGTCCGTTCTATACCTCTGTGTCTCTTATGTTGTCTCACTTACAGGGTCCTCATTACTATCTTTCTAAAATTCCATACATATATGTCAGTATACTGTATTGGTGTTTTTCTTTCTGGCTTACTTCACTCTGTATAATTGGCTCCAGTTTCATCCATCTCATTAGAATTGAGTCAAATTTATTCTTTTTAAGGGCTGAGCAATACTCCATTGTGTATATGTACCACTGCTTTCTTATCCATTCATTAGCTGATGGACATCTAGGTTGTTTCCATGTCCTAGCAATTATAAACAATGCTGCAATGAACATTGGGGTACATGTGTCTCTTTCAATTCTGGTTTCCTTGGTGTGTATGCCCAGCAGTGGGATTGCTGGGTCATAAGGCAGTTCTATTTGAAGTTTTTTAAGGAATCTCCACACTGTTTTCCATAATGGCTATACTAGTTTGCATTCCCACCAACAGTGTAAGAGTGTTCCCTTTTCCCCACATCCTCTCCAGCATTTATTGTTTGTAGGTTTTTGGAAGAAAGATAATAACCTATAGCCAAGACTACTGTACCCAGCAAGGATCTCATTCAAATATGAAGGAGAAACATCCAAAAAACTTTTTTTTTTAATTGGATTTTATTCTCCCACCCAAAAGCTTTATTGTCAGAGTGCAGACCTCTTAGGGGGTGATTTTTCAAGTTTGTGTCTTTACTGGTACATCAAGATATTTTCCTAGGGTTCATCTGAATTATAAAACCCCCATTGGGCAAGGTCAGGTGCTATTGTGTCCTGGGGGTGGGAGGGCCCCTTGAGGCTCTAGCTGCCTTCTCTTCAGCCCCACTGAGTGTCAGCCTCGCGGTCTCCTGAGTCAGACCCTCCCTGCTGTGTCTGGTGGTCACTCAGGGCTTTCAGATGACCACAGGCCCTCTCGAGAGAGAACGGGGCTGCCGATGGGATCTCCACGCATGGCACTGGAGACTGTGCCACTTGTCCTCCACCCTAGCTCCCTACCCATCCTCTGTCTCGGCCTGTCTTTTGAATCTCCCACAGAGGCAGCTTCTCAAAGCAGCGCTGGGTGCAAGTGGTGCCACCCTTGGGGTTCCTTTCTTCCAGGTCAAGATGTGCGCCTGCAGTCAGTAGCCCTTGCATTTCCTGGCAGGGACAGCAGATGGTGAAGTCACTGTGAACAGCCTTTCTTTAAAAAAAAAAAAATCTGAAAATAGTCCTAGTTACTAGACTGTTTTAAATGAGAAAAACATTGAGCTTTGGGAAGGAAGGCGAACACGCACAATAGGTAGGGGCGTTCATGCGGATCCAGGGGTGGCAGGACATATTGTCACATGGTCACGTGTGCCTGATTAGCCACACGGATCTGTGTTTGACCTCACAGTTCCACCCTCACGTTTCATAGACCAGAAACAACCTTTAACAGAGTCTTTTGTCTTATTTCTCTGATTTCTTGGGCATTTGATAGCCATGAAAGTATTATGAAACATTCCTAAATATAACAGTCTGCAAATTTTCTTTATGCTGTTTATTCATAGATTTTAATGAACTTTGTATTAACGTGGTAGTTAGTTTGGATGTAGAATCACTCTTTCTTGACTTGAGGCTGCCGAGCTGAAAGCAGAGCCGGGTTGTAGATAAAACAGTTGTTAGAGCGGGGTTGCTGGTGCACTGTGCCCCCCTCCCACACAGCACAGAGCCCTCCTGGGAGCAGCTCCGCAGTCTCCCGTTCTTCTGAAGCAGCACCAAGAGCAGCCAGAGACTGTAACCCCAAGAAAACCATGAGTCTGAGTGCCTTAATCTTTAACCAGTTTCCAATCAGCTGATTAATACATGCTTTTGTTAACTAATATATATATATATATATATTCTGTCTTTGACCAAAGTCTAGTCAAGCTCTTCTGAACTCTCTTCTCAACCAGATCCTGATTTGGAAGCTTGATTGTTAATTCCTGCATTACTCAATTTTAGCAAACATCCTACTGAGTCAGTTTAGCTAGACTTCTCCAACCTTGATATCTGATCACCTTTTTCGCTGTTGATTCATCCCTACCATCTTCCACCCTGGCCTGCATTAAACATGCATCTGATTAGGTTGGTTTTTGCCAGAGTCCCCCTCTCTGTGTCAGTCGTTAAGTCAATCAGTACAACTCTTTGCAACCCCTTGGACTGTAGCCCCATCAAGCTCCTGTGTCCATGGAATTCTCCAAGCAAGAACTGGAGTGGGTTTCCGTTCCCTTCTCCAGGGGATCTTCCCAACCCAAGGATTGAACTCAGGGCTCCTACATTACAGGCAGGTTCTTTACCATATAAGCCACCAAGGAAGGGAGTAAACTTTGAGCAAACTCCAAGAGATGATGAAAGACATCATGGTCAAGGAAGCCTGGCATGCTGCAGTCCATGTGGTCACAAAGAGTCAGACACGACTGAGAAACTGAATAACCCATATCTCTGATGTTTCCTCTTAGTAATTTTCTATCTGGTGACTCCCCATTCTGCACTTTGACCACTTTTCCCTTTTGTACTTAGTTGAATCCAATCTCTCTGACTTACTGTAGTAGTAACTATATTTATCATGATGGTTTCGAATAAAGTGTGCCTTACAGTCTTAGCAAGTGCTGTGAATCTTTTTTTCTCTAGAAGAAATGTGAAGAAGACCAAAAAAAAAGTGTGTTGTTTTTTTTTTGCTTATTTTGAATGGAAATTTGTTTAATTTATTTGCTACTGAGTAATTGTTTACATTATCCCTCAATCAGTTCTATTTAATATTCTGTTCTTTGGTCTTACCTAGAAGATCATTCTGTAGAATCCATTCATATAACTGGGCATTGGCTCCTAATATTTCTGGTTTCTTTCCTGTGTATCTCCACAGAACATGTTAAGACAAATGTCTTTACACTATTAGAAGATTTTTGGGTTTTTCACATCCTATCAGAGGAAGCCAGCTAACCTAGAATTAATTTGATTCAATAATTCCAAGTAATACACAAGCAAACTGAGGCCCTATGTAAGAAATTAATGTTTTTAAATATTGACCTTATAGACATATTTTCAAGTGCTTGCAAAAATATTAATCATTAGGCTGTCATCATCAGATTAATTCTCACTTAAGAGATAAAGAATAAAAAGATAATCTGTACCAGAGGGAGATCTGTACCTTTGTCAGGCTTTTGTATCAGGGTGAAGCTGATCTCATGAAATTATTTAGTACATGTTTCTCTTAAATTTTTTGAAGATTTGAAAAGGATTAGTTTGATTATTTAATTTTTTAATAGTTTAATAGAATTTACCAGTTATATTATCTCTCTAGGATTTTTCCTTTTGGGGGAGACTTTTGCTTATTTATTCAATCTCTTAATTTGACATAAATCTGTTGAAATAATTGATTTTGTACTCAGACTCACAGATACAGAGAACTAGTGATTATCAGCAAGACAGGGGTCGGAGTGATATGTGAGTAGGGGGAAGTGGGAGGCACAAACTGTTGTGTAAAAGACAGACTCAAAGATCCCTTGTTCAACACAGGGAATATAGCCAATATTTTGCAACAACTGTAAATTGAAAGAAACCTTTAATCTGGACAAATTTTTCAAAAGTTAATTAACTTGAGGATTCTTGGGTTGGTAGAAATGTAATTACATAATTATGATGCAACCATTTTGTTTGATTTCTACCAATTTAGAAAAAACGCATATAGTAATAATAAATATAATACTGGGATCTAATATTATGTAGATGAATGATCAAAGCAATTCAATAGTTGCTATACAAATAAATTATTATAAATAAGCAAAAAGCTTAAGTAAGGTAAGTTTTTCAAGGTATTTACTCATAGCCTCTAGCTTGTCTAATTTTGTTGTACAATTTTTTATAATAGCCTTTTTTTCTCTTCTAGTTGTATTGATATATAACTGACATACATGCATGCTAAGTTGCTGAGTTGTGGCCAATCCTTTGTGACCCTATGGACTATAACCCACCAGGCTCCTCTGCACATGGGATTCTCCAGGCAAGAATACTGGAGGGGAGCCATTCCCTTCTCCAGAGGATCTTTCTGACCCAGGGATCGAATCCACATCTCTTATGTCTCCTACATTGCAGGCAGATTCTTTACTAGCTGAACTACCTGGGAAGCCCCATCTGTCATGTTATACAGGTACAAATTTTAAAAAAATAAAAATATTCTTTTTTCCCTTGAGATGAGAACTCACTCTCCTAACAATCTCTGTGTATAACATACAGCAGTGTTCATTAAATTTACGATGTATCTTGCATCTTTGGTATTTATTTGGTTTGGAAGTTTGAACCTTTTAGCCACCTTCTTCCAGTTGACCCTTCCCCAATCTTCTGCCTCTGAACGCCAAAAATCTGATCTAGTCTTCTTTGAGTTTGTTTAATTCTTTCTTGTTTTGAAGGATGATATCTCAGTTGGTAAAGAATCTGCCTGCAGTGTAGGAGATCCTGGTTTGATTCCTGGGACTGGAAGATTGGAAGATCCCCTAAGAAAGGATAGGCTACCCACTCCATTATTCTTGGGCTTTACTTGTGGCTCAGCTGGTAAAGAATTTGCCTGCAATGCGAGAGACATGGGTTCAATCCTTGGGTTGAGAAGATCCCCTGGAGAAGGGAAAGGCTACCCATTCCAGTACTCTGGACTAAAGTTGAACACAACTGAGTGCCTTTCATTTTCACTTCTTTCATAGCAGTATGTTTCTGGTAGACAACATAGTGATTTGAGTTCTCTATATATTTCAAAAAGATCACAACAGTAAACCTAGTTACAATATATAACAATATTACATAGTTACTGTGTGCACTCCTCTCATTCTGCTTGGCAAAGATATACATATATATGTAAAATATATGATTATTTTAAGTTGATGATTTTTTTAGTTCAAATGCATTTTAAGAATCTTCCATTTTTACTCCCCTACCACACTTAGTGTTTTTAAAATTGCATTTTAAATCTTACTGTTTTGTGTATCCCTTAACTCCCTTATTGAAGTATACATGATTGTACTACTTTTGTTTTTTAACTTTCCTTCTAGCTTTATGCTGGCTGATTTACTAGCACTATGGTTTATTTCTCTTCACCATGAGATGTTTGCTTTTGTAATTTTCATGATTCTAAATGTGGTCTTTTCTTTCTCACTTAGAGAAGCCCCCATTAACATTTCTTGTACACCTGGTTTGGTGGTACTGAAGTCTTTTAACTGAATTCAGTTAAATTGAATAGAATATTTCATAAATATGAATAGAATAATTATTGTGAGCATTCATAGCTTAAAATTACATGTAATTATTTTAAGTAAGGGTAGGGGAAAACATGTCCCCAGTTGTGAAAGAACATCACTTAGTTATCACATAAAATAGTATCAATAAGACTTTTAATTTGTCAGAACATCGTAGGGTGAACTGCAGAACTCTTTACTGTATAATTAAAGTTTTCAATTGTTTATATATAAGAAGAGCTATTTAGGCATATTCTAGGAGTCTAAATTGTCAGTTTCAGGCTCAACCAGGGCCTGGTTCACATTCATTAATTAAAAGGGAATACAGTCCCAAGGTATTCTGTGAACTAAGATTATATTTTTAAACATCTATTCCTTAATTATCCATCGTGGTAGTTTTAGCCTGTGTGTAGGTCTCACATTTGGAAAAACAAATAAGAACAACAAAACAACATTAAATTACACAGAAGCCTTAAAACCTAGGCCAAAGCTTACTGATTAACAGTAGTGAATGATAAGTTTCATTCATCATTTAAAGAAACCTCTGCAATATGCTTCTTATTTGTAATGCCAGGTTTAAAGTAGGATACCAATTAAATATCCTGTTTTAACATTTAATACTTTTTTTCTTAACAGTTTAGTTAAATTGACATTGTATGTATGTGCTTAGTCTTTCAATGGTGTCTGACTCTTTGTGACCTCACGGACTGTAGCCAACCAGGCTCCTCTGTTCATGGGAATTCTCCAGGCAAGAATACCTGAGTAGGTTGTCATGCCCTCCTCCAGGGATCGAATCCAGGTATCCCACTTAGCAGGCGGATTCTTAACCATCTGAGCCACCAGAGACAATGCCAAAAACTTATCCTACAATTTAAGCTCAGTTTTAAGGAGATCTTCATGGATGTTAAAATAACCGCCCCTCAGAAAATAAGATTATCTGACCTTTTGTGGAATCTGGGCAAGTGTTGATGCAATCATATTAGACTTTTCTATGAGGTTTTAGACCACTGACCCCAGAGTAAACACCATGACTCCATCTTTTCCAGAGTTTTGCACAAACTCTTCTAACTCCTGTAAAGAAGCTAGCCTATGAAATATGAAAGTTTATAAGTTATAAAAATGAGTCACACACTTTTTACAATGTGTCTGAATTATTAGAATAACCATTTCGGAGTATAAAATATGACCTGAAATCATTGGTTTTTAGGAAAATTATATTGATTTAAATTGGAGATTCCTTCTCAGCTCTTTAGAGGTGTGTCTGTGTATATGTATGTGTGTTAACAAATTATTGACTACACGTATCTTTTGCCATTGCTGAGCACTTTAGTTGTATCATTTAAGTTCAGTTCAGTTGCTCAGTCTATCACCAACTCCCAGAGTTCACTCAGACTCATGTCCATTGAGTCTGTGATGCCATCTAGCCATCTCATCCTCTGTCATCCCCTTCTCCTGCGGCCCCCAATCCCTCCCACCATTTAGAGTCTTTTCCAATGAGTCAACTCTTCGCATGAGGTGACCAAAGTACTGGAGTTCCAGCTTTAGCATCATTCCTTCCAAAGAAATCCCAGGACTGATTTCCTTTAGAATGGACTGGTTGGATCTCCTTGCAGTCCAAGGGACTCTCAAGAGTCTTCTCTAACACCGCAGTTCAAAAGCATTAATTCTAAAGCGCTCAGCCTTCTTCACAGTCCAACTCTCACATTCATACATGACCACAGGAAGAACCATAGCCTTGACTAGAGACACGTTAGTCGGCAAAGTAATGTCTCTGCTTTTGAATATGCTATCTAGATTGGTCATAACTTTTCTTCCAAGGAGTAAGTATCTTTTAATTTAATGGCTGCAGTCACTATCTGCAGTGATTTTGGAGACCCCAAAAATAAAGTCTGACACTGTTTCCACTATTTCCCATCTATTTGCCATGAAGTGATGGGACCAGATGCCATGATCTTCCTTTTCTGAATGTTGAGCTTTAAGCCAACTTTTTCACTCTCCACTTTTACTTTCATCAAGAGGCTTTTTAGTTCTTCTTCACTTTCTGCCATAAGGATGGTGTCATCTGCATATCTGAGGTTATTGATATTTCTCCCAGCAATCTTGATAAAACTAGACAGCGTATTAAGAAACAAAGACATCACTTTGCTGACAAAGGTCCTTATACTCAAAGCTATGGTTTTTCCACTAGCTATATATGAATATAAGAGTTGGACCATAAAGGAGGATAGTTTAGTCGCTAAGTCATGTCCAATTCTTGCAACCCCTTGGACTGTAGCCTGCCAGGGTCCTCTGTCCATGGGATTCTCCAGGCAAGAATACTGGAGTGGGTTGCCATTTCCTTCTCCATGGGACTTCCTGATCCAGGAATCAAGCCTGGGTCTCCTGCATTGCAGGCAGATTCTCTACCAACTGAGCTATGAGAGAACCTCAAATAAAAATGAGCACTGAAGCATTGATCCTTTTGGACTGTCATGTTGGAGAAGACTTGAGAGTCTCTTGGACTGCAAGGACATCAAAACAGTCAGTCTTAAAGGAAATCAATCCTGAAAGTTCATTGGAAGGAGGGATGCTGAAGCTGAAGCTCCAATACTTTAGCCACCTGATAGAAAGAGCTGATTCACTGGAAAAGAGCCTGATGCTTGGAAAGACTGAAGGAGCAGGGGCTAGAAGAGGATGAGTTGGTAAACAGCATCATCAACTCAATGGACAGCAATTCAAGCAAGCCTGGGAAATAGTTTGAGTAGCTTGGCATGGTGCATTCCACAGGGTTGCAAAGAGACTGACAGGACTTAGCAACTGAAAAACAACAAGTCAACAGAGTAGCAACGTTGGGACACATCTTGTTGACATCACAAAGGAAAAGAGAACTCTGGAGTGTCTGGCGAGCTAAGTCACTTCCTTCGTATCTTTTCGACCCTATGGACTGTAACCTGCCTTGGGATTCTCCAGGCAGGAACACTGGAGTGGCTTGCCATACCCTCCTCCAGGAGATCTTCCCAACCCGGATCAAACCCAAGTCTCCTGTAGCTCCTGCACTGTTGGCAGATTCTTCACTGCTGAGCCACTGGGGAAGCCCCAGGAGTATCTGGACCTTACAATTATGTGTTGGACTTGGAAGTGATACATGCCACTTCAGCTCATTTTCACTGGTCAGAGAGTTTTGCACAATTGTTCTAAACTCAAGGACTAGGGGCATTATTGTTGTCAAATATCTGGCATACTTGTTGAGCATCACAAATGATTACCACAATAATGTATTAAATACTTCTGGTAGCATAACAATCTAAGGTGGATGATTCCCATTAATTGCTGTGCCCAGGTTTTCAGTTTAAATGTCAAATACTAAAATAATAAACTGAAAATCAATCCAGGAGATAAATACTCAGAGAAGTAAAAAGAAGCATGGTTAATTACTAGGCAGGGGCTTTGCAGACTTGTACAGAAGTCCTCCAACATATTCAACGTTAAGTTAAGTAAGGATATGGAAATTCAAAATTCTATTCAAATCAACCACATTTCAGATTTTCCCATAATCTCACATAATGTGTTATGTTTTCCTGAACAAAAATGAAAGATGATAGAGGGAAAACAATCTGATATGTTAAGTGATACATGTATTGCCATCAAATTTTCTGAGTAAAATCTTTAAAAGACCAATATTAGTTTTAGGCAACCCATGAAAAATCAATAGTTCTTCCCCCACCAAGAGTACACCACACTGAGATTATGAAGAAACAAACACTGATTTAAGCATGGAACAAACCAAAAGCCTGCTGCTTTCTCTCTGTCTGAGCTATACCTAAGCCCCACTCCATGCTCAGAATCAGCACGTGCTTCTAGCAATGAACAAGAAACTCAGCCAGTGATCCTCAGCCTACTATGCTAGAGTCCCCTTCTCTTTTGGAATTCCAATTTATCTCATCCTCATCCCTGGTGGCTCAGAGATTAAAGCATCTGCCTGGAATTCAGGAGACCTGGGTTGGATCCCTGGGTCAGGAAGATCCCCTGGAGAAGGAAATGGCAACCCACTCCAGTACTCTTGCCTGAAGAAGCCCATGGAGGGAGGAACCTGGTAGGCTACAATCCATGGGGTCACAAAGAGTCAGACATGACTCAGCGACTTCACTTTCATCACTCCAAAAGCCTCTGATAGCTTTAATAATCACTCTTGTAATTGACTCTTTTTTTTTTCTTTCCTGGTATTTGGGAGTGTGCTGCCACAACTAATTACATCCTATCCTGAAAGGAAATCTTACAATAAAAATTTTAAAGTAGTTCTTTCATTTTATACAAAATGAAAGTTTCTGTTTCCTAAGGCTTTGTTCCCTTTTTGTGAAAATAGAGCATTGCATCATAATCTGGCCGCTAAATATTTGCTGACAAACAGTACAAAAGAGTTCCCTTCCAATCAAAGTGGAAAGCAAGTGAATATTTACAGAATAAGAATGCAAGTAAGTGACTGAATTAAATCACCCTCCTTAGTTTGCAGCCTGAGCTTCATTTCTGAATTTTGTATAACTACTGTGGTTGTAAGGAACCTTACTCAGAGTTGGTGTCTTTTTGAAATATGCATTTGGTGTCACTGAGAGGAAGAAACCGGAGCTCTCTAGTTTCTCACCATAAGGCAATCCCCTGGAGAAGGAAATGGCAACCCACTCCAGTACTCTTGCCTGAAGAAGCCCATGGAGGGAGGAACCTGGTAGGCTACAATCCATGGGGTCACAAAGAGTCAGACATGACTCAGCGACTTCACTTTCATCACTCCAAAAGCCTCTGATAGCTTTAATAATCACTCTTGTAATTGACTCTTTTTTTTTCTTTCCTGGTATTTGGGAGTGTGCTGCCACAACTAATTACATCCTATCCTGAAAGGAAATCTTACAATAAAAATTTTAAAGTAGTTCTTTCATTTTATACAAAATGAAAGTTTCTGTTTCCTAAGGCTTTGTTCCCTTTTTGTGAAAATAGAGCATTGCATCATAATCTGGCCGCTAAATATTTGCTGACAAACAGTACAAAAGAGTTCCCTTCCAATCAAAGTGGAAAGCAAGTGAATATTTACAGAATAAGAATGCAAGTAAGTGACTGAATTAAATCACCCTCCTTAGTTTGCAGCCTGAGCTTCATTTCTGAATTTTGTATAACTACTGTGGTTGTAAGGAACCTTACTCAGAGTTGGTGTCTTTTTGAAATATGCATTTGGTGTCACTGAGAGGAAGAAACCAGAGCTCTCTAGTTTCTCACCATAAGGCCTTTTGAATATTTTCTTTGATGTTCCAAGTGTGCTAAAGTTTTAATTAAAAAATGTGAGGATTTTGATCTGTCAAGAAAATCTATATACATAAGAGATCACAAGCAAAACTCTGTAGTTTAGTGGTTTGATTCTAGTAATGTCAAAATTCAAATCCAATTTCAGACTCAGTATATATTGCATTTTGGAGCCTTAATGGTGTCAGCCAAATGTATAATTTATTCTCTTTGTGAAATGTTTTACTTCCATGCCCTTAAGCCTATGAGGGTTTTATTAGGATATAATTTAAATACATGTAATTATTCCTTTTATCTAAACAGCTATATAGGTTTTGTATATTTATAACACCGTGAAACCATCACCAGCATTACATTTTAGAAAATTTTTTTACTCTCCAAAGAAATCCTATATCCATTGATGGCCATTCTTCATTTCTTCCTCTTCCCAGCCCCAGACAACCACGATTCTACTTTCTCTCTCTCTTTTCCTATTTCAGAAAAACCTTGTTTCACTTAATATAAACGAAGGCATACACTATGTGATCTTTTGTGCCATTTTCACTTAGCATAACATTTTCAAGGTCTATAGTGTGGCCAGTTGTATCAATATTTCATTACTTTTTGTTCCTGAATACTATTTTTGCAAGGATATTGTGCAATTTTTTTTCATCCACTCATCAGTTGATAAAGATTTGGGTTATTTTCTTATTTGGCTACTAAGAATAATGCAGTTATGAGCTTTCATGTATGTGTTTTGTGTGGAAAAATGGGCTCATCTTTCCTGGTTATAGACCTAGAAGTATAATTGTGGGATCATGTCATTGATTTGCTTTATTTCATATCAAGATACTTTTTTGTTGTTGTTGTTAAATCTCTGCTGCTGCTACTTCTAAGTCGCATCAGTCGTGTCCAACTCTGTGCAGCCCCATAGACGGCAGCCCAACAGACTCCTCTGTCCCTAGGATTCTTCTTAGTAATCCACTGTGCTTCAAACATCTTATTGAAATGAAGACAATATAGTAGGAAAACTAAAAACTATATCAATTATTGATATAATTGATCTGGATAAAGAAATTGTGAGAAAATATTTCAAATTTGGAAATGTATTTCCCCAATTTCCAAAAGTACATACCATTTTTGATACTATGCTGGAGCATTTGTTGAAGAGTGAATGATTGAAAGATATTTTACATTTATAGAAAAGTGCACCTATGTTTTATTTTGTATTTATTATTGATTTCATGCAGATTTTTGTGTTTAGACACTGTGAAGTTAAATGTTAACTTTCATATTTCTGTCTGGTAAAAATAAATCATCCCTTCAATTATGATTTATTACCCTATTAGACATTAACTATTA
>SJYC01108660.1:0-22358 GCA_006408675.1 Madoqua kirkii
ATTATAATTTGTATCTTTAAATTTTAAAGATATACTTGGAATACATTATATAATGAAGATTCTAAACTGATCCTGAATGACAATCTATATCTAATAGTATTTTTAAATTTAAGAGAGTAAAATAAATGTTTTTCTTCTATTTTACAAGACTGTATTCTTCTTTCTCACATTAATGATATATTTCTCAAAGAATATTTTAAGGGAGAATAGAACGAGCTGGGAGAGAATCAGAATCTTATCAATGCTTCACTATAAAAGAGGTTCCAAAACTGAGTACCAAACTGTTGGAACCAGAAGTAAACAACTTAGATCCAGGTATAGATCAGTCACTGGTTGGTCCATGACTCAGAAAATGTCACTAGGATGAGATTTTAAGTTATCTGTTTTCAGTTTTGCCTCTTGTATCGTGGACTCTATGAGTGAGCAATGTATGCAGCAGTTTTCCCCTACATTTTTTAAGGTAAAGACTAGGGAAACAGCACCTATTTCTGTCACAAAATTTCAGGAAAATGTCTCAATGCAACAAGTCAACCTTGATTAGGTCATATGCTTTTGAATATATTTCATATTTCTTGGCAGCATACTTTATTAAAAGCTTTCATGTTGTTTGTGAGTCTTTGAAGAAATAATTCCTTACAGGAAATTTAGAACAGATACTAAAAAAAAATGGAAAAGAGAAATGACTATAAAACAAGACATTGCAACTATCAAGGAAAATTTGAATTTTTGAGAAATGGGTTGTTGTTTTTTAGTAATGATATATTATTAGAGATACTTTTGTCAAAAATATCAATAAATAAAAGTGTCAAAATTCATATGAAATTGAAAAAGACCGCAATAGACAAAGCAATCCTGAGAAAAAAGAGTAACCCACATGCATCACACCTTCTGGTTTCAAGTAATGCTATAAAACTATACTAATCAAGGTCATATGGTACAGATATAAAAACAGACACATGAACCAACAGAACACAATCAGAATCAGATAACAATCAGAATCCCAGAAATAAACTCAAGTATATATGGTCAACAAATATTTCACAATGGAGCCAAAAATACTCAATGGAAAAAGATAGTCTTTTAAATAATTCTTCCTGAAGAAATGAATATTCTCATGCAAAAGAATAAAAATAGACCCCAATCTTATTCCACTACAAAAATTAACTGGGAATGGATTAAAGACTTTGATGTATGACCTGAAACCATAAATTTCCTAAAAGAAAATATAGTAGAATTTTCTTAATACAGATCCTGGCAATGATTTTTTTAAATTAACACCATAAGCATAAGCAACGAAATTAAAAATAAACAAGTGAGACTAATTCAGACAAAAAGACTATGCATAGAAAAAGAAATGATCTGCAAAATGAGAAGGCAACTCATAGATGAGAGATAATACTTGTAAACCGTATATCTGATTCAAGATCCTGGCAATGATTTTTTTAAATTAACACCATAAGCATAAGCAACGAAATTAAAAATAAACAAGTGAGACTAATTCAGACAAAAAGACTATGCATAGAAAAAGAAATGATCTGCAAAATGAGAAGGCAACTCATAGATGAGAGATAATACTTGTAAACTGTATATCTGATTCAGGGTTATGATTCAAAATGTTCAAAGAACTCAAATACAATTCAGTACCAAAAGTCAATTTTATAAAATTAGCAAAGGATCTGAATATAGAATTTTTTTCCAAAGAAAATATTCAAGTGGCTAACAAGTACATAAAAATGCTCATCATTGCTAATCAGGGAAATGCAAATTAAAACCACAGTGAGATATTAGGTTGGTAGAAAAATAATTTCAGTCTTGCATTGTTGACCTTTGACATTTGATATTGGAATACATTCTTAAATGTGGTTCTGATATACATCATTTTAATATGTATTTCTTGCTTTATTTTGTGCTAATGAATTATTACTTGCTATTTATTTTATGTATGATTTACCTATGGAAAGTAATGTTAGACAAAAAGCAAATTCTAGTGATTTTCTTATTTGAGTTCAAAATAGCTCATAAAGCAGTGTTGACAACTCACAACATCAACAATGCATTTAGCCCAGGAACTACTAATGAACGTACAGTGTAGAAGGGTTCAAGAAGTTTTGAGAAGGAGACTAGAGCCTTGAGGATGAGCAGCATGGTAACTGACCTTCAGAAGTTGATAATGACCAACAGAGAGGACCATGACGCTGATCGTCTCACAACTACACAAGAAGTTGCCTAAGAACTCTGCGTCGACCATTCTACAGTTGTTCTGCATTTGAAGCAAACTGGAAAGGTTAAAAAGCTCAATAAGTGGGTGCCTCATGAGCTGACTGCAAGTCAAAAAAAATCATCATTTTAAAATGTCATCTTCTTTTCTTCTACGCAGCAAAAAAGAACCATTTCTGTATTAAATTGTGACATGCAACAAAAAGTGAATTTTATACAATAACCAGCAATGACCAGCTCAGTGGCTGAGAAGAAGCTCCAAGGCAGTTTCCAAAGCCAAACTTGCACCAAAAATGAGCCCTGGTCATTGTTTGGTCGTCTGTTGCGCATCTGATCCACTACAACTTCCTGAATCCTGGTGAAACCATTATATCTGAGAACTATGCTCAGAAAGTCAATGAGAGGCACTGAAAACTGCAACACTTGCAGCCAGCATCGGTGAACAGAAAGGGCCCAATTTTTCTTCACAGCAATGCCTAACCACATGTTGCACAACCAATGCTTTAAAAGTTGAACCAATTAGGCTATAAGGTTTTGCCTCATTTGCCATATTCATCTGACCTCTTGCCAACTGACTACCACTTCTTCAAGCATCTCCACGACTCTTTGCAGGAAAAATGCTTCCACAACCAGCAGGATGCAGAAAATGTTTGCCAAGATTTTTATGCTACATGAATAAACTTACTTTTCATTGGCAAAAAATGTGTTGATTGTAACTATGATGTATAACCCTTTATATCAAAAATTTATACAAATATGTTTTTGACTTCTAATGGACAGAGAAATTTCCTCAGTGCTTTCTGAAAAACTATCTTCTGGGTTATAATCCTAAATTTGACTTGAGAAACAGTGTCAGACTTTATTTTGGGGGGCTCCAAAATCACTGCAGATGGTGACTGCAGCCATGAAATTAAAAGATGCTTACTCCTTGGAAGAAAAGTTATGACCAACCTAGACAGCATATTCAAAAGCAGAGACATTACTTTGCCGACTAAGGTCCGTCTAGTCAAGGCTATGGTTTTTCCTGTGGTCGTTTGTGGATGTGAGAATTGGACTGTGAAGAAGGCTGAGCACGGAAGAATTGATGCTTTTGAACTGTGGTGTTAGAGAAGACTTTTGAGAGTCCCTTGGACTGCAAGAAGATCCAACCAGTCCATTCTGAAGGAGATCAGCCCTGGAATTTCTTTGGAAGGAATGATGCTCAAGCTGAAACTTCATTACTTTGACCACCTCATGGGAAGAATTGACTCATTGGAAAAGACTCTGATGCTGGGAGGGATTGGGGGCAGGAGGAGAAGGGGACGACCGAGGATGAGATGGCTGGATGGCATCATGGACTTGATGGACATGAGTCTGAGTGAACTCTGAGAGATGGTGATGGACAGGGAGGCCTGGTGTGCTGCGACTCATAGGGTCGCAGAATTGGACACAACTGAGCAACTGAATTGAACTGAAGATTTTCAATCTATTTTGTATACTGGCTATTGATTAACTTTTCACTGACACTTGAAACTAATGCATTTTGTTATGTTACATATATCTTTAAAACATCAAACTGAATGTAAGCAGGGAACTACTTCCTCAAAGATATTTTAGGCAAAATCATCCCTAACACAATTATATATAAAAGATCAGGTATGCAAAAGGAAAAACAAAAGGGTAAACAGATGTGCTAAAATAGAGGAAAAAAAAAACGTGCTCAGGGTTACAGCTCACTAGTGGACTGCTAATGCAATTATGAATAGAACACCACCAATAAGAAAAGGGGGCTTCCCTGGTGGCTCAGACAGTAAATAATCTGCCTACAATATGAGAGGCCTGGGTTCAATCCCTGGGTTGGTAAGATCCTCTGGAGGAGGGCATTGCGACCCACTCCAGTATTCTTGCCTGGAGAATCCCATGGGCAGAGGAGCTTGGTGAGCTACAGTCCATGGGTTCACAAAGAGTCAGACATAACTGAGCAACTAAACAGGAATAGGAGGAATAAGAAAAAAATGCAATTAGGTTAAAAGTTTATAAACATAGTCCTTTACAGAAAAAAATCATTATTTTCTTTTCCCTTTTCTAAGACAAGAACAAATGAAAACAAGATATATTTATTTTTTAGTTTCATGCTCACCACACGTCAAGCCCTACAACCAGCCAACCAAGTCTAGGTAAGATGCAAAAAAAGCCTGAGAAATAGATTAATTAGAAAGAAAGCAAGCTGTAAAAAAGGAGACGTAAACAAGAAAGAAGTAAACAAAGGTTATAGAAAGTAAGTACACTATAAAGTTTGGGCTTTTCCAGATTTTTTTTTTTCAGCTTAGCAGCATCAAGCAGGTTTTACACATAAAGAGAGAGAATATTCCTTCTCTGATATGTGTTCGTACTCAATCATATAAAACAAACACAAAAAGAAAAACATTGTATTTTTTTCACTCAAACCAATTTAGCAACAGGACCATGTGAGACTTCACTTAAAAACCTTTTCTAAATTTTCATACAATCAGATAAATACTTATACTATACATATTAAATAAAAATCATTCCTACATGCAAATTTCTTTTGCCTAAAACCTTTCTGTAATACTCATTCCATTGTAGAAATACATAATATGAATAAGTCATATCACTCATTGTGTGCAATAACCAATTAACCAGTGTCTGTACGAAAGTTATATTGTCTGTCAGTCTTAATGCACTGACAGGAACATATAAAAATGGCATAGAAATCCAGGACACAATTGCTCAATGATATTCCCAAAGGAAACCCAAAAAGATTTATACAAAGGGAATGTTGAGGAGCTCAGCCACCAACTCCCCACAAAAATTTAAAGGATCAGCAATACAGATATCAAACTTAGCTTCCTGTAGCGTGCTAGGTAACTCCTATTTGTGATAGCACTATCATGTACTCTTTTGGCTTTTTCTAATAAAGTATTCATCAAGTTTTTCACGTTTACGTGCATTTTTTTCAAGTCCCACAGTGACAGTTTGGGCAGTTCAAAAGAAACTGTATAGAGATCAATATTGAGCTCTTCCATGAGAGTTTTTTTTACTGGCCATTGGATCATCTCTACATTGATAATAACTTTTAATCCAATCAACTAAAGTTCTCAGGTCTTCCAGTACTTTCCTCATCCTTCCAGGATCAGAGTGAAAACTGTAAGTTACTCAGTCATGTCTGATTCTTTGCAACAATCTCCAAGCCAGAATACTAGAGTGAGTAGCCTTTCTCTTCTCCAGGGGATCTTCCCAACTCAAGGATCAAAACCAGGTCTCCCACATTTTAGGCAGATTCTTTATGAGCTGAGCCACAAAGGACGCCCAAGAATACTGGAGTGTGTAGCTTTTCCCTGCTCCAGCAGATCTTCCTGACCCAGGAACTGAACCAGGGTCTCCTACATTCAGGTGGATTCTTTATCCACTGAGCTAGCAGGGAAGCTCTCCAGGGTCAAAGAGACATAGAATCAGTATGAAAAGGACACAGAAGTCTTTCACAGTCTTCATGACTAACTCCTGCTCAAACTAAATTTGGGCTTAAGCCAAGTGTGTGAAACTCACAATTCAAAGATCTCTTCCTTAACCCTCCCAATGTTTATAGTAGGTTGGGCTGAACTTTGAATTGTGTACTTTGCAATAAAGACTAAAATGAAATGTAGATGTTATTGAATAGAAAAATGTTGATTAAGATCAATAAAAAAAATAGAAAAAATAAATAGAAAAAAAAACTCTATATAAGTTTATAAGTTTCTTTCAGAGAATATCAAAAGAAAGGGCTTAAAGGTAAACATAAACCCATAATAACTTTTAAATAAGGTTAAGAAAATTCATCATCAGGTATATATATTTAATTAAGACTGGATGTTTGAGATCTTTTTCTCTGGCTTTATTTAAATGTTTATTTGATCAGAATTGTATAAATCTCTCTAGTATTTCTCTTAGTGGTAATTATACTAGATATTCCACATGGAAAAGAGAACATCACTTACTGCCATAAGGAAAGAATATGCCCACTTTAAGAGGTGTTAAGGCAGAGACACTTTCAAATAAATATTTTGATGTTAAATAAAGTGCTCTTTTCACTAAATCACATATATCTTTATGAAAAAGAGATAAATATATTTCTTTAGCTGTAGATATGAATTACAGTTCAGATTCTAGGTCTGATTCACATTATGTTGTGAAGAGATATCTCACAGTGGAAAAGGTATGTCATAAAGATATCTTGATAATTTTATCCTTCATTCCAGGGTATCTGCTTCTATTTCCTTTACTTTCTGTGAGAAGATATTTCTTATAATGTAGAATTCTTTTTTTTTTTCTTTTGGCTTGGATTTTTACACATGGAAGCCACGATCTAGTGTAAAAATGGATTCAATACTTAGGGCAATAACTTCATCTATAACTTTTTTACTTAAAAAGTTAACTTTCTTCAAGTGAATAATCAGTAAGAGTATGGGATGATAAAAGTATCATCTTAAAAATAATTGGCTAATAATGAAAATATAATTAAGTAATTATCAAAAGATAAAATTATGAAAGAACTGTAAAGAAATAAAATACCTTATTTCATACAAAGGAAACCCTATAGGGATATTCAGGCTTCCCAGGTGGCACCAGTAGCAAAGAAACCTCCTGTCAGTGTAGAAGACTTAAGAAACATGGGTTTGATCCCTAGGTCAGAAAGATCCCCTGAGGGAGGGCATGACAACCCATTTCAGTATACTTTCCTGGAGAATCACGTGGACAGAGGAATCTTGAGGGCTATGGTCCATAGGGTCATACAGATTTGGACATGGCTGAAGTTATATAGCATGCATACACAGGGATATTATAAACTTTTTTAGAAGAAAATCCAGGCCAAAACAGAGTTGGTTCATATATTCAAAGTTCTGAAAGAAGAAGCACTATAACCCCAATAACTTTAAGTGAAAATGATGTTCTTCAGAAATAAAAGAGAGATCAACATTTTGTCAGACAAACAAAATCTGAATACAAAATTACAGACCAGGATCTTTGATGAATGTAGATGTAAAATTAGCAAATCAAATCCAACAGCACAAAAATTGAATCATACTCCATGATCAAATAGAATTTATCTATGGGTTTCAAGGATGGGTCAACGTACATAAATCAATAATGTGGAACTTGTCATTAAGAGAATGAAAAACAAAATTAAAGGCTCATCTTAATATATGTGAGCAAATTTGGAAAACATAGCAACTCTTCATGATACAAATGCTTAACAAACTGGATATAAAAACAACATGATCAACATAATAAAGTCCATCTATGACCAACCTGGGCTTCCCTTATAGCTCAGTGTAAAGACTCCATCTGCAGTGCAGGAAACACAGAGATGCAGTTTTGATCCCTGGGTTTTTGGGAAGATCCCCTGGAGGAGGGCATAGAACAAGAGAATATCAAAAGAAAGGGCTTAAAGGTAAACATAAACCCATAATAACTTTTAAATAAGGTTAAGAAAATTCATCATCAGGTATATATATTTAATTAAGACTGGATGTTTGAGATCTTTTTCTCTGGCTTTATTTAAATGTTTATTTGATCAGAATTGTATAAATCTCTCTAGTATTTCTCTTAGTGGTAATTATACTAGATATTCCACATGGAAAAGAGAACATCACTTACTGCCATAAGGAAAGAATATGCCCACTTTAAGAGGTGTTAAGGCAGAGACACTTTCAAATAAATATTTTGATGTTAAATAAAGTGCTCTTTTCACTAAATCACATATATCTTTATGAAAAAGAGATAAATATATTTCTTTAGCTGTAGATATGAATTACAGTTCAGATTCTAGGTCTGATTCACATTATGTTGTGAAGAGATATCTCACAGTGGAAAAGGTATGTCATAAAGATATCTTGATAATTTTATCCTTCATTCCAGGGTATCTGCTTCTATTTCCTTTACTTTCTGTGAGAAGATATTTCTTATAATGTAGAATTCTTTTTTTTTTTCTTTTGGCTTGGATTTTTACACATGGAAGCCACGATCTAGTGTAAAAATGGATTCAATACTTAGGGCAATAACTTCATCTATAACTTTTTTACTTAAAAAGTTAACTTTCTTCAAGTGAATAATCAGTAAGAGTATGGGATGATAAAAGTATCATCTTAAAAATAATTGGCTAATAATGAAAATATAATTAAGTAATTATCAAAAGATAAAATTATGAAAGAACTGTAAAGAAATAAAATACCTTATTTCATACAAAGGAAACCCTATAGGGATATTCAGGCTTCCCAGGTGGCACCAGTAGCAAAGAAACCTCCTGTCAGTGTAGAAGACTTAAGAAACATGGGTTTGATCCCTAGGTCAGAAAGATCCCCTGAGGGAGGGCATGACAACCCATTTCAGTATACTTTCCTGGAGAATCACGTGGACAGAGGAATCTTGAGGGCTATGGTCCATAGGGTCATACAGATTTGGACATGGCTGAAGTTATATAGCATGCATACACAGGGATATTATAAACTTTTTTAGAAGAAAATCCAGGCCAAAACAGAGTTGGTTCATATATTCAAAGTTCTGAAAGAAGAAGCACTATAACCCCAATAACTTTAAGTGAAAATGATGTTCTTCAGAAATAAAAGAGAGATCAACATTTTGTCAGACAAACAAAATCTGAATACAAAATTACAGACCAGGATCTTTGATGAATGTAGTGTAAAATTAGCAAATCAAATCCAACAGCACAAAAATTGAATCATACTCCATGATCAAATAGAATTTATCTATGGGTTTCAAGGATGGGTCAACGTACATAAATCAATAATGTGGAACTTGTCATTAAGAGAATGAAAAACAAAATTAAAGGCTCATCTTAATATATGTGAGCAAATTTGGAAAACATAGCAACTCTTCATGATACAAATGCTTAACAAACTGGATATAAAAACAACATGATCAACATAATAAAGTCCATCTATGACCAACCTGGGCTTCCCTTATAGCTCAGTGTAAAGACTCCATCTGCAGTGCAGGAAACACAGAGATGCAGTTTTGATCCCTGGGTTTTTGGGAAGATCCCCTGGAGGAGGGCATAGAACCCACTCCAGTATCCTTGCTTGAAAAAAACCCATGGAGAGAGGTACCTGGGGAGCTATAGTCCATGGGGTTGCAAAGGATCATACACAACTGAAGTGACTGAGCATGACAAGCCTACAGCTAGCATCATACAAAATGAAGAAAGGCTGGAAGTTTTTCCTCTGAAATTCCATCAGAAACAATGCATGTGCGCTACTCAATAGAATAACAGATGTCCTAGCCAGGCAAGAGAAACAGGCAAGAGAAACAGGCAAGAGAACAATCAGACAAGAGAAAGAAATATATCCAAATTGGAAAGGAAGAAATAAAATTTTCTTCCTTTTCAGATGATATGATCTTATATATAAGAAATTAAAATATTCCACCAAAAACTGTTAGAAGCAACTAATGGGTTCAGAGTATTTTTAGGGTAAAAATCACCATACAAAAATAAGTTGCATTTCTATACACCAACAGCAAAACATCTTAAAAATGATGAAACAACCCTATTCAAAATAAAAACAAAAGCAATAAAGTACTCGGAAATAAATTTAACAAGGTAGTGAAAGTTCTGAACACTATAGACTTTCTTTGAAATAAACAGAAGAAACATAAAAAGTTACAAAGATATATATATATATATATAATCATACATAACTGTATATATATATATATATAATCATACACAACTGTGTGTGTATATATATATATATAATCATACACAACTGTGTGTGTGTGTGTATATATATATATATATATATATATATAATATATCTGCTAAGTCGCTTCATTTCTGTCCGACTCTGTGCGACCCCATAGACAGAAGCCCACCAGGCTCCTCCCATCCCTGGGATTCTCCGAGCAAGAACCCTGGAGTGGGTTGCCATTTCCTTCTCCAATGCATGAAAGTGAAAGTGAAGTCGATCAGTCGTGTCTGACTCTTAGCAACCCCATGGATTGTGGCCCACCAGGCTCCTCTGTCCATGGGATTTTCCAGGCAAGAGTACTGGAGTGGGGTGCCATTGCCTTCTCCAATATATAATATAATATATATTATTATATAATATATATAAACCTAGTGGTTCAGAGGTTAAAGCGTCTGCCTGCAATGCAGGAGACCTGGGTTCGATCCCTGGGTCAGGAAGATCCCCTGGAGAAGGAAACAGTAACCCACTCCAGTATTCTTGCCTGGAGAATCCCATGGATGGAGGAGCCTGGTAGACTACAGGGGGTCACAAAGAGTTGGACATGACTGAGCGACTTCACACACACACACACACACACACACACACACATATATTCATGGATGAGTAGAATTAATATTGTCAAAATGTCCATGCTAATCAAAGGTGACTTTTTTCAATGCAATTAATATACTAATTACAAAGCATGTTTAAACAAATAGAAAAAAATCTGAATATTTGTATAGGCCACAGGACACTCTGAACTGTTGAAGCAATCCTGAGAAAGAAAACGAAGCTGGAGGCATTATACTTCTTGTTCAAATTATGTCACAATGCAATAATAATTAGAACAGTATGACACTGGCATAAAATATGCACATACATCAATGGAACAGAAATGAGAGTTTAAACAAGTGTCAGCTAATATTTGATCTGGGGTCAAATAACACTAAAAGGGAAATGGACAATATACTCAATTAATGGGATTGGAAAACCAGTGGCTCATATCACTTTTATGTATCCCAGTCTTATGAATAGCTAAAATTACTAAAATGTCAGGTTAATGGTATGTAAGCATTTTGCTGAGTTCATGTAGATAATAAAATAAAATCATTCCCAGTATAGATGACTACTCCTATCAGGGTACATAGCCACTGTGAAAGAGATCCACTTAGAAAGTAGGTGCCAAGTATCCAGCTGATCTACTCAAACTATGGTGCCATATCAGGAATTCAGTGTTTAATTAGAGCTCTAGCAGATGTGATCCTCCTGACACTCAGTTAGGGCATAGTTGTCGGGAGCCACATTAGGCATTACTGACAAAATAGAGGCACAGCCCTAAATCCCCTCCTTTGTTCCATAGGCACAGACCCGGATCTGGAATGAAAAAGTTAGGCTTTGTGATTCTGACTGTTTTTTCCTTTCCTCGGCTGAGTTGACTATAGAGAATATTAAGGTGCTTATTGTTTTTGAGAGGAGCATGAGAAGGCATAAAGCCTTCTGCATCTGTGCTCAAAGAATAATTCGTAAAGTTAATCACTGACATTTATTCAAGGACTTTTACAAAAAAGTGTTCCAGGGTGAGTACACAGGCCACAGCTTGAGGCCATGGGAGGGACTGCTATCTGAAGCCCATTTGTGAGAAAAGTGTTTATGGCAAAGGAGTTTGCTGAATTTAGGGCTTAGGAGTAATTAAAATAGTTAGAAGCTAAAGATTTAAGGATTACTGTAATGTTACAATATTCTACTATAGCTTATAGAAATTAGGGACTTTAGAGATATTATTAGCTAGAAGCCTTTTCTAAGAAATAGTGAGCTTAGGATAGTAGGGGCAAACAGGACTTAGAAAGATAAGAATTAAATTGAGGAATGTGGTATGCAGCCCAGACATTAGCATGAGTTACACTGTATTCACAAGGACACATGAGAAAAAGTAGATAAGAGAATCGCTGAGGAAGGAACTCCTTTTGAGGCGCAACAGTGATTTTTGGAGAAAAATAAATCTGGGTCAATGGGAACTGAAAATATCAAACCTCTGACCTAATGCTTTTGTAAAAGTATAAAAGAGAATCATAAGCTTGAAATAAACAGGCTGTCCAAGAAAAATGAGAGGCTGCCTCACTTTCTTGCCGACACCCCTCACACCTTCAGGTTGAATCCCTGGCTACTGGAGCTGGACTCCAGCACATAGTTACAGGAGTTTGGTAAATAGGAGTCCAAACACTGGGGACCATGTATAGCTTCACTTGCCATCACCCCAGCCATTTTGTTAATTTGTTCTAAGGACTGTTACTGGGGTAGATCATGATAGAGACTGTCTGTTGTGCCCTGGCTGGGTCATTTGGCTTATGTTATTGCTTAATGCCTAATCCTATGCTAGATGGTTTATGGTGGGAAATACCAGTGTCTCAGAGCCAAGGACCACAATGCACTATCAGTAGTCAACAGACAAGAATAAATGGATTCTTTCAAAAGCTCAAAAAATAATGAGCCATGGCAACACCTTGATTTGAGATTTCTGGCTTCCAAAACTGTGAAAGAAGAAATTTCCGTTAAAGTATACTTTACCATCTGAGCCATGGCTTTCCCTGGTGGCTCAGATGGTAAAGAATCTGCCTGCAAGGCAGGAGATGCAGCTTCTATCCCTGGGTCTGAAAAGATTCCCTGGAGAAGGGAATGGCAACCCACTCCAGTATTTTTGCAGGAGAATTCCACGGGCAGAAGAGCCTGGTGGGCTACAGTCCATGAGGCCGCAAAGAGTCAGACACGACTGAACAAATACTACAGTAAGCTACCAAGTTTGTGGCAATTTGTTATAGCAGCCCTAGAAACCCAATACAGAGTATTCTACTTGATTTTTTCTACTCTTTTCCACAGGCCAGGAATACAATTTGGGTTTGGGCCAACAACAAAGTATCTATTTGGTAACTGAGAAAATGCTTGGTTGTGACTGTGATACTACTGTCCTCTTGAGAAGTAATTGAGCCGATCATTAGCATGTACACCTACTAGAATGTTACCATCTGAGCCGCCAGGGAAGCCCTTAGTGACTCAGCTGGTAACATCATAGTGTACATTAAAGAACCTGTCTAGGAAACAGGAGATCCAGGGTTTGAATCCCAGCAGTGCCTGACAGTTGACTACAGTATATTACTGTGAATTTCCTGGTGGTTCAGAGGGCAAAGAATCTGTCGGCAATGCAGGAGACTCAGGTTTGATCTCCGGGTTGGGAAGATCCCCTGGAGAAGGGAATGGCTACCCACTCCAGTATTCTTCTCTGGAGAATCCCATGGACAGAGGAGGCTGGTGGGCTAAAGTCCATGGAGTCACAAAGAGTTGGACATGAGTGAACAACTAACATTTTCACCTCACTTTCACAGGATGTTACACCATTCTTTCTCTGATGGACCCAGTCTCTTCATTAGTCAATGGATCAGATCTGAAAATTCTCAGGCCTAAAATGTGTCAAGTGATTATGATTTTAGGGTAGCAGTGGTCCTCATGATTCTGATATGTATCCCTGAACTCTTCCAGTAGTATATGCATAATATATGAATTATAAATTAAACATTTTGTGAAGAGCGGTGAGGAAATAGAAATATGAGAGTTTCTTAATGGATGTTTTTTAACCATTATTGAGAGTTTGTACAAGCAACCTAGAAGTCTTTGAGATTTTGGATCTTGCTCTAATTTGACATTGATCAATTATGTTACTATTTCTTAGGCTTGTTTCTTTAAAGTGTTACATATGCATCAGTTATCTTAAATCATAATATCCTTGTTATATATTGCATAATCAAACAATCCTAAACTTACAGTTAAAATAGCACCATAGTACTTGTTCATGAACCTCTGTATCAGCAATTAGGGCTGGGCCCAGGGAAATGCCATCTTTATTAATTTCCTGAGCTTATTCTTTGCTATACAGTTAGCCATTAGCTTAGCTGGGGGAGAATGATCGAAAAAGACATCATTCTCTTGGCTGTGGTTTGGCAAGTTAGCAATAATCCTTGATTCTCACCTTCCTGTGGCCTCTGTGCAGACAGCCTTGGGCTTTTTCCGTGATAACAGAATCCTAGCCCAGCTTGCATAAAAGTTTTAGCCCTGAGTTTGGAAGTCATGCAATGTCACTTCTGCTTCTGCTATTGAGTTTTAGAACAAGTCATTAGTCAATTCCAAATTCAAAAGGTGGACAAGTAGCCTCCACCTCTTGATGGGAGGAGATACAAAGCAAATAGCCATTTATCATGTACTGCAGTCAGAAGCTTATGAAAAGGAAAAATCAACAAAGCAAAGTTGATGTGATTCATAACAGGAAGGGTGTGAAGTATTTTGACAGGGCTTTACTACTGCCTCAGAACAGGGAAATCTGGGGCAGATAATTAGGGTGTTGAGGCCTGGAAAGTAAAATTGAGGGGAACTTTGTAATGTAAGGAAGAGGTTGGCACTGAACAAGGTTTATGATATAAATTTATTATTTATTTTTTTATGGCATAACTTTAGATTGCTGCACACAGTGAAGTGAGGTCTTGAGTCTTGTCTTACTGAGCAAGCTAAGTGTTTTAATAAGTATACTACTCTAGTTGGTCACATCTTATCACCCTGGGACAAATTAATAGCCTTTTTTTTATTTTTTGGTTTTTTTTGGTTCTCCATATTATCTAAGAGAGGACTTGGGGGAAAAATGGTTTTGATATTTTTTGACATGTCTAATAGAATATAGATGTTTTTATTACTCATTTTTTTAAAAATCCTGCTTTGCTGCAATATGGCAGGTTCTTTACAAAACTTTTCTCTTTACTGCCATCTATTGTTGAGAATTGATAAATAAATCACACTATGTGCTAATTGAATGTCATCATCGACTCCATGGACATGAGTTTGGGTAAGCTCTGGAGGTTGATGATGAACAGGGAAGCCTGGCATGCTGCAGTCCATGGGGTCACAGAGTCGGACATGACTGAATGACTGAACTGAACTGAATTCACTAACTATGCCTCATCCAGAAATTTTATTAGTTTTTTGATTAGTCTTTTTACATCTGTCTTGGTGCTTTACCTCTAAGATGATATAAGAAAACAGCACTACTGTTCTCTGGTACAAATCTATTTCATTGAATTGAGAAACTCTTTTAAGATAACTGTTTTTTTATTTAAAACATAGAAGAATAAATGTGATGTTTATTAAAAATTTCATAGTAGTAAAAATCTAAACTCTCATAATTCTTAAAAACTTGGATTTTTAAAAAAAATTTTGCTGTGTTTTTAATATTAGCACTTAATGAATCAATTACAGTACTGCATTGTTAAGGTGAAGGAGAATTTGCTCAGTCGTGTCCGACTCTTTGCGACCCTGTGGACTGTAACCTACTAGGCTTCTCCATCCATGGGATTCTCCAGGCAAGAATACTGGAGTAGGGTGCCATTTCCTTCTCCAGGGCATCTTCCCAACCCAGGGATCGAACCCAGGTCTCCCGCATCAGGGGCAGACGCTTTAACCTCTGTGCCACCAGCATTGTTAAGGTGGTGGTTAAAGGTCTAAAGACGTACAAACCAACTCAAAGTACCAAGATATTTGCCAGTAGAATCCAGAACAGAAAAGCAAGCTCTTCCAACAGGAAAGGATTAAGTCAGTTGTGATATTTTTATTGTCAAAGGTCAAGAGAAATATTTGATACTGCATTGGAGAAGGAAATGGCAACCCACTCCAGTGTTCTTACCTTGAGAATCCCAGGGACAGAGGAGCCTGATGGGCTGCGGTCTATGGGGTCACACAGAGTCGGACACGACTGAAGTGACTTAGCAGCAGCAGCAGCATTGCCTCTCTAATATTGAATAAGATACATGACAAAACTTGCCTTTATAGCTTTATTGATTTAACTACATATTTGCAACTTTTATAGTAGTCCAGTCCTTTTGTAACTTTATCTCCTGTGCTCTTTAAACCAGCCTTGCAAAATGGCCCAGGTATTTCTTTTGTAACACCATACTTCTACATGCTTTAAGCTTAAGAAAATCTGCATGACTTACTGGATTCCTGATCTAAGTTTTTCTCCATTGCTAGGGAAGAAACTGCTTGCATACCACAGTGTATGCTGCTTGTAAAGAAACAGTGAAGGAGAAAATTAACCCTAAAAAGCTCAAAACATTTCCCACTAAATACTATCAACTAAAAAATAGAGTCACAACCTGAAAGTAGAGAGCTATTTTATGAAAATTAACCCTAAAAAGCTCAAAACATTTCCCACTAAATACTGTCAACTAAAAAATAGACTCACAACCTAAAAATAGAGAGCTGTTTTATTTGGTGGGCATGTTTAAGACTCCAAGCCCAGGAGACAGCATCTAAGGAGCTCTGAGAAAACTGTTCCTGGTAGGCAAGAGGGGAAGTCAGGCTGTGTACAAATGTGCAATAGAGGGAGAAGGCAGTCTGAACATCAAAGATCAGGTATCAAGCTAAGGAATTTAGCATTCTACATATGGGAAGATGCAAGCCTCTGGGCTCTCTGAACCATTCTTTCCATAAGCACCTCAGCTATCAGAGCCAATTCTGTTTTCCTAGTTTACCTTGCTTCTTGCATCCCCCCAGCTCCTCAGCAGTCACTGTGGGGGCTGGCAGCATCCAGGTGATCACAGTTTTGGGAGTCCTCATTCTCATTTGGAGGCCAGAAATTGCTGATGGCTATGACATTCTTATTTATTAATATGGAAGTTAGATAGTTTCATTTCACAATAGTAATGTAAATGTGAAATGAAGATTATAAAAAGTTATTCATTTAAATTTATACAAACTATTTTAAACTCAAATACTATTTTAAAACTCAAGCACATACGTAAGATGAAGAAAGTAGACTGAAAGAGAATATACTGAAATAGCCTAGACCATACTGTTAATTATATTATGCTGCCTGAAATAACAGGCAATCTGGGCTTGGATTACAATATGAAGCAGAGCAAAGGCTAACAGAATTTTGTCAAGAGAACACACTGGTCATAACAAAGACCCATTATCAACAACCCAAGAGATGACTGTACACATGGACATTACCAGATGATCGATATCAAAATCAGATTGATTATGTTCTTTAATGCCAAACATGGAAAAGCTCTATACAATCAGCAAAAACAAACAAACAAACAACCATGTAGTTGACTGTGTCTCAAATCATGAACTCCTTATAGCAAAATTCAGGCTTAAATTTAAGACAGTAGAGAAACCACTATGCCATTCAGGTATGACTTAAGTCAAATCCCTTATGATTATTCAGTGGAGATGATGAATAGATTCAAGGGATTAGATCAGGTGACAGACTGCTTGAAGAACTACGGGTGAGAATACATAACATTGTACAGGAGACAGTGACAAAGGAAAAGAAATGCATGAAGGAAAATTGATTGTCTGAAGAGGCTTTGCAATATCTGAGGAAAGAAGATAAGCAAAAGGCAAGGGAGAAAGGAAAAGGTGTATACAATTGAATGCAGAGTTCCAGAGAATAGCAAAGAGAGATAAGAAGGCCTCCTTAAATGAACAATGCAAAGAAATACAAGAACACAATACAATGGGAAAGACTAGAGATTTCTTCAAAAACACTGGAGATATTGAGGGAACATTTCATTCAAGGATGGGTATGATAAGGGAGAGAAATTATAGGGGCCTAAAAGAAGCAGAAGAGATTAAGAAGACGTGCCAGGAATAAACAGAGCTATTTAAAAAGGTCTTAAGAATCTGGATAATCACCATGGTGTTGTCACTAACTTGAGCTGGACATACCAGAGTGTGATGTAGTCCATCAAGTGGGCCTTAAAAAGCATTACTATGAACAAAACTACCGGAGGTTATGGAATTCCAGCTGAGATAATTAAAATCCTAAGAGATGATAATATTAAGTGCTGCACTCAATATTTCAGGAAATTTGGAAAACTGGGCAGTAGCCACACGATTGGAAAAGGTCAGTTTTCATTTTAATCTCAACGAAGAGCAATGTCAAAGAACGTTCAAACTACCAAACAAGTCTGCTTATTTCACATGTCAGCAAGTTTATGCTCAAAATCCTTCAAGCTAGGCTTTAGCTGTATGTGAACTGAGAATTTCCCTATGTACAAGCTGGGTCTGGAAAAGGCAGAGGAATCAGAATTCAAATTGCCAACATCCACTGGATCATAGGAAAAGAAAGAGAATTCCAGAAAAACTTCTGCTTCATTAACTGTGCTAAAGTCATAAATCGTGTGGATCACAACAAACTGTGCAAAACTCTTAAAGAGATGGGAATACCAGACCATCTTACCTCCCTCCTGAGAAATGTGTATGCAGGTCAAGAAGTAGCAGTTAGAACCAGACATGGAAAAATGGACAGGCTCCAAATTGAGAATGGAATAGGTCAAGGATGTATATTGTCACCATGCTTATTCAACTTCTATGCAGAGTACATCATGCAAAATGCAGGGCTGGATGAAGCACAAGCTGGAATCAAGATTGCCAGGAGAAATATCAATAACCTCAGACATGCAAATGACACCACCCTTATGGCAGAAAATGAAGAGGAAATAAAGAGCCTCTTGATGAAAGTGAAAGTATAGAGTGAAAGAGTTGGCTTAAAACTCAAAATTTAGAAAAATAAGATCATGTCATCCGGTCCCATCAAGAATATATATCAAAGTGAAAGTTGCGCAGTTGTGTTCAACTCTTTGTGACACATGGGATTCTCCAGGCCAGAATACTGGAATGGGTAGCCTTTCCCTTCTCTAGGGGATCTTCCCAACCCAGGAATCAAACCCAGGTCTCCTGCATTGCAGGCAGTTCTTTACCAGCTGAGCTACAAGGGAAGCCCAAGGGAAGATCTGGTACCATCACTTCATGGCAAATAGATGGAGAAACAATGAAAACAGTGAGAAACTTTATTTTCTCAGGTTTCAAAATCACTGCAGATGGTGAGTGCAGCCATGAAAGTAAAAGACAATTGCTCCTTGGAAGAAAAGCTATGACAAACCTAGACATATTAAAAAGCAGAGACATTACTTTGCCAACAAAGATCCATTTAGTCAAACTATGATTTTTCCAGTAGTCATGTATGGATGTGAGAGTTGGACCATAAATAAAGCTGAGCTCCAAAAAATCGATGCTTTTGAAATGTGATGGTGGAGAAGACTCTTGAGAGTCCCTTATACAGCAAGGAGTCCCTTATACAGCCAGTCCTAAAGGAAATCAATTCTGAATAGTCATTGGAAGAATTGATACTGAAGCTGAAGCTCCAATACTTTGGCCACCTGATACAAAGAGCTGACTCAATGGAAAAGACCCAGATGGTGGGAAAGATTGAAGGCAGGAAGAGAAGGGGGCTACAGAAGATGAAATGATTAGATAGCATCACCTACTCAATGGACATGAATTTGAGCAAACTCTAGGAGATAGTGAAGGACAGAGGAGCCCTATGCTGTAGTCCACGTGTCCCAAGAGTGGGACACGACTTAGCAACTGAACAATACAGCAGTACTCTACTTCTTTATGATTGTTATGTTAGAATATTATGAGTACTCAAAGCTGCTATGTGTATGTATTTAAGTATAATCCTTGTATTCATTAATTCTTTTAAATAAAAAAATGGAATGTAAATACATTATATGTATGCACTGTACACTAAACACTTTTATAATCAGATAATTTCAGACTTAGAATCAAGTTTAGGATTCATGTTAAGGCCTTGTAAAATAAACAATTTCAAGTATTTTCTTGAAATATTCTAAGTGTATTTATAATTTTTACAGCAATGCTTCCAAATCAAGAAAATTATAAGCCTTTAATGAAGAGAAGTAGAATTTTTTAAATTATAGAATTTACCAATCTGATATTTAGTAAAATGAACTAAATTATCAGCAATTAACAACTTGGTAATAGTAAAACAATTAGACATCAAGATCATCATTTCTGAGAAACAAAATATCATAGTAAGGCCTGATGAAGTTTCTTAACTCCTTTTCTTACTCTTGATAAAATTTACAAGGTTATGAAAATTATGGCTTGAACATGTATCTAAACAAAAATCTTTGGACTAGAATATGGGTGAGAGTGGAAAATGGACCACAAGGATGACTTTTCAGAATGCACACATGGCAAATATTGAGTGTTTTCCCTTCGGAAATGAATACATTGACTTCTTTGTCTAGAAAGGCTTGTCTCTAGGGCTTTTAGCAGGTGGTTTTCACAGACTAGCTCCTCTAGAAAAGTTGCACAATATTTCATCCGAGTGTACCTTCTCTCCTACCTCCTGATGTTCATGTTTCAGTAATGTGCATGGAATGTTATAACTATGCTCTGAGATTTGTTTCTGAATAAAAGCAGTTGAGCCTGAGATAACCTGGAAATACATTTTAAAATATGGTATCTATTCAAATTTGGAGCAAACATTGAAAGCAAGATAAAAAATGTGACTTAACAACAACTTGCACAACATTAGAGAAAAATACATTAAAATGACGAACTTACAATGTAATTAGGCATTACACATAATTCAAAAGAAGAAGAGAGTTTAAGTAAAGTGAGAACTTGAGAGTTGAATAACACCTCAAAGATCAGATTATGAAACAATAGGAGGTAATAAAAGATATTTTCAGCTATTTTATAACTGGTATGAATGCCAATTACTCTTGTGCATAAAAATACAATCGAATAGAGAGGGTCATGAACATAAATTTCTTCCTTATTCCTTTTTATTTTGAGAGTGACTCCTTCCCTGATAAGCTCCAAGACATGACGGTTGTATTCCACAGCTTCAAATAGCCCCTGCTTTCTTGGAGTGGACTCTACTTCAATTCCCAAATGGAACAATACGAAATATTTTTCACTTTCATCTTATTCTTTAGTTTAATTTGTGATTATGATCAAGATAGCATAGTACTTTATCAAGTAGGATTTTATTCTAAGCAGAGCTGCAGTTCTCTGTGCCTAACCAGATGAAGATCCAGTGGAACATAAAAATACAATCGAATAGAGAGGGTCATGAACATAAATTTCTTCCTTATTCCTTTTTATTTTGAGAGTGACTCCTTCCCTGATAAGCTCCAAGACATGACGGTTGTATTCCACAGCTTCAAATAGCCCCTGCTTTCTTGGAGTGGACTCTACTTCAATTCCCAAATGGAACAATACGAAATATTTTTCACTTTCATCTTATTCTTTAGTTTAATTTGTGATTATGATCAAGATAGCATAGTACTTTATCAAGTAGGATTTTATTCTAAGCAGAGCTGCAGTTCTCTGTGCCTAACCAGATGAAGATCCAGTGGAGGAAAATCTGATGAGACAGGATAAAGTTGATTTTTTTCTCTTTCACTATAATAGCCTAAAATGCTGACTCTTTTGTTTCACACGTATTGGCTCCAGGGAGTGAGGCACGTCCCAGACAGGAAAGTAGGCATGGCTGGAGCAGAACATCACTAGTGCCATGAGCAAAGTATCTGGGGGCATTGACAGACAGAGGGACTTAACATCTCAGCCAGTAGGGTGAGAAGCATGCATGTCCTCTAAATTCATCCTGCTCTGCCCTGAATGACCGGCAGGTGGCGCACAAACCTGCATTTCTGTGTGGTTAACCTCGCTCAGAAAGATGTCCTTTTCATTATAGGGGACTGGAATGCTAAAGTAAGAAAGTCAAGAAACACCTGGAGTAACAGGCAAATTTGGCCTTGGGATGCGGAATGAAGCAGGGCAAGGACTAATAGAGTTTTGCCAAGAAAATGCACTGGTCATAGCAAGCACCCTCTTCCAACAACACAAGAGAAGACTCTACACATGGACATCACCAGAGGGTCAACACTGAAATCAGATTGACTATATTCTCTGCAGCCAAAAATGGAGAAGCTCTATATAGTCAACAAAAACAAGACCAGGAGCTGACGGTGGCTCAGGTCATAAACTCCTTATTACCAAATTCAAACTTAATTAAACTGAAGAAAGAAAGTAGGGAAAACTGCTAGAGCATTCAGGTATGACCTAAATCAAATCCCTTATGATTATACAGTGGAAGTGAGAAATAGATTTAAGGGTCTGGATCTGACAGAGTGCCTGATGAACTATGGAATGAGGTTCGTGACATTGTACAGCAGACAGGGATCAAGACCATCCCCATGGAAAAGAAATGCAAAAAAGCAAAATGGCTATCTGGGGAGGCCTTACAAATAGCTGTGAAAAGAAGAGAGGCAAAAAGCAAAGAAGAGGAAAGGTATAAGCATCTGAATGCAGAGTTCCAAAGAATAGCAAGAAGAGATAAGAATGCAAAGAAATAGAGGAAAAGAACAGAATAGGAAAGACTAGAGATCTCTTCAAAAAAATTAGAGATATCAAGGGCACATTTCATGCAAAGATGGGCTCAATAAAGGACAGAAATTGTATGGACCTAACAGAAGCAGAAGATATTAAGAAGAGGTGGCA
>SJYC01108661.1:0-17241 GCA_006408675.1 Madoqua kirkii
ATGAACAGGGAGGTCTGGCATGCTTCGATTCATGGGGTCGAAAAGAGTCGGACATGACTAAGCGGCTGAACTGAACTGACCTGAATCCCACTCACATATAGTTCTTGTAGCCGGTCCTACTTTCTGTGATAGTTGAGAGTGACAGTGAAGTCGCTCAATTGTGTCTGACTCTTTGAGATCCCATGGACAGAGTGGCGTACCAGGCTTATCTGTCCATGGGATTTTCCAGGCAAGAGTACTGGAGTGGGCTGCTATTTCCTTCTCCAGGGGATCTTCCCAACCCAGGAATGGAACCTGGGTCTCCTGCACTGCAGACAGACACTTTACGGTCTGAGCCATTTAGTTTGAGAGAACTAAAATTTGAAGAGGAGCATATCAATACAAAAGAGGTAGTTTGCAAACATTGAGATTAAATAAAACTATTTGTCTTTTCTTTTTTTGAAGGGCTTTCGAGAGTGGCATTGTAAGTGAAAACTAGAAAATACACAGGATGAGTTTAGACAGAAGGTGACTGTTAAAAGGCATTAAAACAAACATGATTACTACTTGTCATGAGGGCATCTAAACACTTAAGTTTCAAATGTAATGTTTTCCAAAAATATAATTAGCTTTAAATTTGTATTGTCTGCTTTTTCTCTCCTCTTTTCTATCTTTCTCTCTCTCTCTCTTCTTGTCTCTCTCTCTTTTTTTAAGATGTTTGAATCATTTATTGAATCTGTGCTTCTTAAATCACTAGAGGTAAAGTTATTTTAATAAGTCTGTTTGTGGGGACTTAAGCTGTTAAAACATTCTCTTATTAGTTTTCTTAAATCATACTATTCTAGCCCATTTCAATGTTGTACAGATACTGTCAGTTTGGTTTTTAAGGGGGGATGAGATAGAGAATTTGCTTATACTCTGTTATTTAATGAAGTATCTTGTTAGGAAGAGGGTAACAGGCAGGAAGGCCAGAGGTCTCTAAACGGAGGAAATAGTCTACAAGTGTCAGACATATTTTATTTCTCTCTTAAGTGGCAAGACTGACTTCCCTGGTGAGTCAGACGGTAAAAGTGTCTGCCTACAAAGCAGAAGACCCAGGTTCAATCCCTGGGTCAGGAATATCCCCTAGAGAAGGAAATGGCAACCGACTCCAGTATTCTTGCCTGGAAATTCCCATGGACAGAGGAGCCTTGGGGCTAGAGTCTATGGTGTCCCAAAGAGTCGGACACGACTGACTTCACTTTCACTTTAAGTGACAGGAGGAAACATACAAGTGTTAGATTTTTTTCGCTTCTCCATACAAATTTAAAAAGAGGTTTCTTTTAAAATTCTGTGTTGCCATGATGACACCTGGCTCCACTTGAACTTAACTTTTCTCAAACCTTGAGCTAACCAATGCGTCTTTCTTAATCATTGTTTGGAAATGTTTGTCTTAAGCTATATTAACTAACTATGTATTTACCCTAGACTCTTGTCTTCAAGTCTAAGACTTGAAGTTCACCTAAGACTCAGAACAAACTTGACAAACCAGTATGTTTTATTCATACATTGTTCTCCTAATCTATGTTAATGGAACTCTATATTTACTTGGAAACCTGCCTTTCTTCAAGATTCAGGTCAATCGTTTTATGACCCCAGATGACTCACCTGGTGCCAACGTTATCACAAAATGCATGTTGTGGGTGAGGGGACTGGTGCCAGTCTCTGAGTTTTGAGACACTGCATTACTCTAATTAGCAGACTGCTAGTAGCTGGTAGGCTGCAGTCCATGGGGTCGCTAAGAGTCGTACATGACTGAGTGGCTTCACTTTGACTTTTCACTTTCATGCATTGGAGAAGGAAATGGCAACCCACTCCAGTGTTCTTGCCTGGAGAATCCCAGGGACGGGGGAGCCTGGTGGGCTGGCGTCTATGGGATCACACAGAGTCAGACACGACTGAATTGACTTAGCAGCAGCAGCAGAAGTAGCTATATAACATCTGGCTAGACTAGCAGGGGGGCACTCTTTCTGCCCTCTTCTGATGTCTATGTAAGAAGTTTTCTCTATTTCTTTTATACTTTAATAAAACTTTATTACACAAAAGCTCTGAGCGATCAAGCCTCGTCCCTGGCCTTGGATTGAATTCTTCTCCAGAGGCCAAGAATCCCGGTGTCTTCCATGGTTCAGCAACAACTTTTCATTAGGATGCTAATTTTTTGTTAGGTAATTTTTTTTTTTCTTTTCAAACCTCTGCATGAAGAATTTCAGATTAAATACTAATAGGTAGCAAACTTTTTAATAGAACTGCTAAAATTAAAAAATATAGAGTTTTAACAGGCCTAATTAGTACAATTATAGAGTTTTATGTACTTTAGAATAAAAATATAAAGATAGGATATTTCATGAATGGGAATATATGAAGAGTAGAAATTTAGAATAAACAAAGTTAATCGAATGCAATAAAGAAGAAAATATACACTGTTTGACAATAGCATTAGGATTTTTAATTGTCCTAACTATAGAAAATTCAATTTAGAAAGATTCAGTCAGTTCAGTTCAGTCGCTCATTTTTTTTTTTCTTTTCAAACCTCTGCATGAAGAATTTCAGATTAAATACTAATAGGTAGCAAACTTTTTAATAGAACTGCTAAAATTAAAAAATATAGAGTTTTAACAGGCCTAATTAGTACAATTATAGAGTTTTATGTACTTTAGAATAAAAATATAAAGATAGGATATTTCATGAATGGGAATATATGAAGAGTAGAAATTTAGAATAAACAAAGTTAATCGAATGCAATAAAGAAGAAAATATACACTGTTTGACAATAGCATTAGGATTTTTAATTGTCCTAACTATAGAAAATTCAATTTAGAAAGATTCAGTCAGTTCAGTTCAGTCGCTCAGTCGTGTCTGACTCTTTGCAACCCCATGAATTGCAGCACGCCAGGCCTCCCTGTCCATCACTAATTCCCGGAGTTCACTCAGATTCACACCCATCGAGTCCGTGATGCCATCCAGCTATCTCATCCTCTTTCGTCCCCTTCTCCTCCTGCCTCCAATCCATCCCAGCATCAGAGTCTTTTCCAATGAGTCAACTCTTCACATGAGATGGCCAAAGTACTGGAGTTTCAGCTTTAGCATCATTCCTTCCAAAGAAATACCAGGGCTGATCTACTTCAGAATGGACTGGTTGGAAGATTAGGCTTTTATTTCTAAACCAACTACACTTTAAGTCTTAATAAAGCCTAGAGATATAAAGAATATTCTTGAGTGTGATTCCTCTCTAGGTGTTACCTCTTTTCTCCTGGACCTTGGAGCTGTCACCTTTGAGAACTTTTGGAAAAAATCAATACAAGTCATAAGATTTCAAACAATAGAAAGTTACTAGAATCGTAACATTTTCATCTCTCTTTCATTGAAAATCAGTAATTTGCTAAAGAGATGTATTTTCATAGTAATATGAAGACTCAGAAGGCAAATGGTAAAATGCACCCCATATACATTTGAATGTTTTGAGACATTTTTACTTAAAGATGGTACTAGTTCTGCTCAGTAAAGGATGAGTTACAACTTTCATCTGAAAAGAGTACTATTAGCTACACATTCTCTCCAGTTTGCAAAGTGGCTTCTCACCAGGATTGGAGTTTGAAGTAACCTTCTCTAGAATCTGGGCAAGGGCTCAGGTAATGCAAATGGCCTTTTCTTCTGTGAAGTGTGTGACCACTGACCCCAGAGAAAACATCACAACACTATATTCGCCTGAACTTTGAGCAAATTCTTCCATTTCCTGCTGGGATAAATTTCTCTGTTATACGAGTGCAGGATCCTAATGGGAAAAGACTCTCCTACACCTCCAGACAGGCAGACTTGAGAGATTTGTAAGAGACACTGTTAGACTGATTCTGTCTCCTGCCACCTGGAGCCATCTAGTCTGCTTAAGAGGAAATGAGTTTCTGAAAACGATGGCTTAAATATATAATGAGTGATTACACCTAAAAACATGGAACCAAACCATTATCCAAAATGAATAAGTGATAAAAGCCAGATGTTCTCATGGTGTGTGTGTTAGTCACTCAGTTGTGTCTAATTCTTACAAGCTCATGGACTGTAACCTGTCAGACTCCTTTGTCCACGGATTTCTCCAGGCAAGAATACTGGGGTGGGTTGCCACTCCCTTCTCTAGGGGATCTTCCTGACCTAGGGATCAAACCCAGGTCTTCTGCATTACAGGCAGATTCTTTACTATTGCCTCTCAAAATTTAATGTTATGAACCAACAGACCTGTTTGCAAATTTGTAAAGATATTCCTAAGAAGGAAGCCCAAGGAGAGTTTCAAACTGGACTTTTAAAATTTGTAGCATACCAGTTTATAGGCAATATATTTTAAATAACTTGATCTAACTCCCTGTTATTAGTTCAGGATACTTTACTCATCTTTATTGCTTCACTTATTAATAGGGCTAAAAACAATCTTCTAAGAAATGGAATATATGTGAATGTCACCCTCTAAAGATGTGTTATCTCCTTGTAACTATTTGTAGTCACCCTACAATTAATGATGTTTCTTAATTTAAAGCTAGTAAAGTTACCGGAGGAAGGATAGTGCCATAAACAAATGTAGACTGCTGTTTTTAGCTTAGCTAATGTTAAGAGAATATCTGATATCCTAGGAATTCGTATTTTACCGTTTTGATTCATCTCCCTAAACAGTGGTTTTTAAAAAAAAAAATTACACACACACACACACACACACACAGATATATTAAGACTTACACACTTACACCATGTTCCATTAGGAGTCTTGATTTAACTCGCACTGCTTTTCTATTCTGTGTTTAGTGACTGGCATAATTTTTTCATCAGAGACATAAGCCATGATTATATTCATATTTTGCAAGTATCTATATTAATAATTGGGTTTGGAATAGAATAATTTCCCCCTCTTATGAAATATGTCTTTTTCTGAAATGCATGTGAAAAGTTGGAGGTGGAAGGATAAATGTAATAGCGTAGCATGGTATTATCTGGTGAGCCATGGAATACGTCATGTATCTTTCTGTTCCTTCAATTATTTTAGATAATGTATTATTATCTCCAGTAGTAACACTCAATAGAGCTTGTCTTCAGCTATTAACTTGATTGGTATGAAAACATATTCAGAATCCTGAAGTGAAATTTGTTGACTAAAAAAGGATGTACAACTTAAGAGTTGTGAGTTAAGTTTTATTTGGGGCAAAATGAGGACTGCAGCCTGGGACACAGCATCTCAGATAGCTCTGGGGGACTGCTCCAAAGTGGCAGTGGGGCAAAGTCAATATATAAGGTTTTGGTGAAGGTGGAGTTCAATATCATGAAGCACTCAATTTACAAAAGGTTTTTTGGTAGTCATGAGGGTGTGATGTCACCATGAAGGGATTTAGCGCTTCTCTAGCTATGAGGAGATGTAAGGATTGAGATCATAAAATCTGTTTCTAGAAACATCCAACTGTCTAAAGACCAGTCTTACTAGATTTCCTGGAGCACAGAGTGCCTCACTCCACCCTGAACTCCCTCAGGGCTTGTCGAAGGTCAACAGCTATAGCAGCATGGGGTTCAACCTCAGTAGAGGCAGATGGCAAATGCCTTGTTGTTCAGCCATTGGCAATGCTCTTGGTAAGTGCCAATTTGTAGTCAACAAATTTCATTAAAAAAAAAATTAATGTCATTTTACATTGCGATATAGCAGACCCAAAATATTGTTATATTTTCAGGTGGGCAAAAAGGAGCTCAGTCCCACACATCCATGCATCTGTTCTCCTCCAAATGAAGTGAAAATTTAAACTTCAGTATCAATGTTACCCTTAACAGAAATCAGGAACTCTCCCGGGAATACCTCTTAACCTGCTATCTCCTACAGAGATTATGCTCATTTACCTGTGCTGTCAGAGGTTAAAGTGTCTGCTTCTGATGCAGGAGACCCAGGTTTGATCCCTGGGTTGGGAAGATCTTCTGGAGAAGGAAATGGTAACCCACTCCAGTATTCTTGCCTAGAAAACCCCATGGACAGAGAAGTCTGGTAGGCTATAGTCCACAGGGTCGCAAAGAGTAGGGCATGACTGAACGACTTCACTTCACTTCACTTCTTCACCTGTGCTCATAAGTGAGCAACTTTGTGACCCCATGGATTGCAGCCCACCAGTCTCCTCTGTCCATGAGGATTCTCCATGCAATAATACTGGAGTGAGTTGCCATGTCTTCCTCCAGGGAATTTTCCCAACTCAGGGGTTGAACCCAGGTCTCCCACATTGCAGGCAGATTCTTTAGCATCTGAGCCACCAGGGAAGCTCAAGAATACTGGAGTTTATCTCTGCTCCAGGGAATATTCCAGACCCAGGAATTGAATTGGGGTTTCTATCATGGGCAGATTCTTTACCAGATCATTTACCTACACCCAGGTTAATGAATAACTGTCTCCTCACTGCCTATTGACATAGTACAATATTCTTTCTATGTTTACCTCTTATTTCCTTTTACTTCTAAATTATTGTTTCCTTCCAATATTTCTGGCAGCTCATATTTATTCTTTAATAACATTGGAATATGGATATATGATTTCCTTTTTCACCCCCAAATACCCAGATATTATGGTCATAAAGAACCAATTCAACATTTAGGTTTCTCAGTTTTATGTTTTATAATTTATGTTGATGGCTCCTGATTTATTTCTTATGCTCTCTGATGAGACTGAAGCTTTGTATTAACCAGACAGTTTCTAGAAATCTTCACTGGAAAATTCTTTTCACTTCTTAAAATGAATTTGAAATTGAACTCTGTCATATCAGAAAACTTTTCTCAACTCTTTCCTGGCTGAGTAAACTCCATTGCTCTCCAAGAAGCCCTGTCTGATTTCATGTCTTCCAGCAACACTTAACTTCTTCTTACTGACCAAAGTCTGTAGTAAGAGTCTGCTCAAGACTCACTAAAGCAACTTATCACTCAGCTGATCATAATAAATACCCCTATTCATAAGTCCATCATGCTTGTTAGGAAGGCTACAGCAGACTTCTTAGTGATTTCCAAGGTTCTTTCAATCCAATATCTGTAAATATATGAAGACATATAATTTTTAACATGTCACTTGGAAGACTTCATTCTCCTGCTTAAATATCAATGTAAGGGGGGAAAAAAAGGTAACAGCATTCATATGAGACTCCAATGGTTTTGAAAATATATCTGGAGTAGTAAACTGAAGACATTCAGCAGCATAGCTCTGTTATTGAAACATACACTTTAAAGAACAATAAAGATTTTATCATAAAACACACACACACACAAAATCCCTTTATTATAATAGACTTACCTTAGGTAATGGTTTGGCAGATTTACAATACAAACCTTCTACAAACTTAAAACTTGGTAAGTATGAGTGAGGAAATTAAAGATCCCAATAGGTCCTGATGAGTCAAATTTCTGCTTTTTCCATGGTCTCACATTCTAGGATGTCTGGCTCTAGATTAGTGATCACACTATCGTGATTATCTGGGTCATGAAGATCTTTTTTGTACAGTTCTGTGTATTCTTGCCACCTCTTTTTAATATCTTCAGCTTCTGTTAGGTCCAGACCATTTCTGTCCTTTACCAAGCCCATCTTGCATGAAATGTTCCCTTGATATCTCTAATTTTCTTGAAGAGAATTCTAGTCTTTCCCATTCTGTTCTTTCCCCCTATTTCTTTGCATTGATTGCTGAAGAAGGCTTTCTTATCTCTTCTTGCTATTCTTTGGAACTCTGCATTCAGATGCTTCTATTTTTCCTTTTCTCCTTTGCTTTTCACCTCTCTTCTTTTTACAGCTATTCGTAAGACCTCCTCTTGCTTCTATCACCAATCACATGCACAACTGGGTATTGTTTTTGCTTTGGTTCCATTCCTTCATTCTTTCTGGAGTTATTTCTCCACTGATCTCCAGTAGCACCTACTGACCTGGTTAGTTCCTCTTTCAGTATCCTATCATTTTGCCTTTTCATGCTGTTCATGGGGTTCTCAAGGCAAGAATACTGAAGTGGCTTGCCATTCTCTTCTCCAGTGGACCACGTTCTGTCAGACCTCTCCACCATGACCACCAATCTTGGGTTCCCCCGCAGGCATGGCTTGGTTTCATTGAGTTAGACAAGGCTGTGGTCCTAGTGTGATTAGATTGACTAGTTTTCTGTGAGTATGGTTTCAGTGTGTCTGCCTCTGATGCTCTCCTGCAACACTGACCATCTTACTTGGGTTTCTCTTACCTTGAGCATGGGGTATCTTTTCATGGCTGTTCCAGCAAAGCACAGCTGCTGTTTCTTACCTTGAACGAGGGGTATCGCCTTACCACCGCCTTCCTGACCTTCAGTGTCCTTGCTGATATAAACTAGTTACAATTTCAAAGTCAATTAATGAGTTAAAAAGATGTTTGTAATACATGTCAATTAAAAAAAAAAAGGCTTTAAATTCCCTAAATGCCAGACCAGACCATTTGGATATCAAAAAGATAAACAGCCCACAAGAAAATGAAATAGTTGGGCTTCCCTGGTGGCTCGGATGGTAAAGAGTCTGCCTGCAACACAAGAGACCAGGGTTCAATCCCTGGGTTGGGAACATCCCCTGAGAAGGGAATGGCAACACCCTCCGGTGTTCTCTGGAGAACTGCATGAACAGAGGAGCCTGGTGGGCCACAGTCCATGAAGTCTCATAGAGTTGAACATGACTAAGTGACTAACACATATATGTAAAGGTCTGGGATAAGAGCTAAATGGTTCAAAAATGTTAGAGGGCATTGTGGCTGAGATATAAGTACAATGAGTTTAGAGCAACAATTTATTTTGGTAACACCAGAGCTGGAAAATGTAAGTATGGCTGGGCTGTCACATTAGATCAATACAATGATCTGTTATATCCATTCATATGAATATTGCTGCATCAATTTAAAGAATAATGCAGATTTTAATATGTTGTGAGTAAATATATCAAATCCATATTAAGTGAAAAAATAGATAAAGATGATTAGTCATTGTCCTTTTTTGGTCTCTGCTGCTATTTTCATAAGTTCTTAATTTACCAGTGTTTAACCAGATCACCTGGGTTGATCCATCAGGTTAGGAGATCCTAGCTGCCTGAACCTTAACTGCCACAAAGGTTGAAAAACTACCTGGTATATTCAGCACCTAAGACAAGTGATGGAATCTGTCACCTACCAAGTCTCATAAACTCAGGTATACCTGGAGCATAAAGGGGGCTTCTATGATTACAAGCAAAATAAAGCATATTAACAACATTTTACGCATAAGAGATAGTACTTGCCTTAGTGTAGACAATGATAATCTTTATGTTTTTAACTTCTATTCATAAATTTCTTGTTTTTAGCAATGGCCTTTTCTCCCTAGAGAAATCTCTTTAGAATTTGCTGCAAAACTTGTCTGGTTGTGTCAATTTTTTTTAGCTTTTACTGTCTGTAAAATGTTTGATTTCTTTGTTGAATATGAATGAGAGCCTTTCTAGATAGAATATTCTAAGTTGTAGATTTTTCCCTTTTAGCACTTTAAATATTTTGTGCCACTCCCCTCTGGCCTATAGAGGTTCTGATGAAAAATCAATTGATAACCTTATTGGAATTACCTTGTAAATTATTTGTTGCTTTTCCCTCATTGCTTTTAATAGTTTTTTCTTTGTCTTTCATTTTTGCCTGTTTGAGTACTGTATGTATGTTCCTCCTTGGGCTTATCCTGCATGCGGATTCTCTCAACTTCCTAGACTTGGTGACTGTTTCTTTTCCCATATAATGGAATTCTTCAGCTGTTATCTTTTGAAATATTTTTGAGGTCTTTTTTCTTTCTCTTCTTCTTCTAGGACTCCTATAATGCAAGTGCTGTCCCTGGAAGGAGCCACAGGCACACCCTATCTCTCCATAAGCTCCTCCAATACTAGGAGCTGCCTGGCCCAGTCTCTTATCAGGTAACTACTTTTCTCCTGCATCCAGGTATGCATGAGACCTTGTATGCACCCTCCAAAAGGGGAGCTTCTGTTTCCTCCAGTCCTGTGAAATTCCTGTGATCAAATCCCACTGACCGTCAAAGGCGTATTCTCTGGAAACTCTTTCTCCTGTTGCCGGACCCTCAGCTTGAGGAACTAATTTGGGACTCAGAACTGTCAGTCCTGTGGGAGAAACTCTGAAATATAATTATGTTCCAGTTATTGGTCACCCACTCTACAGGTATGGAATTTGGATTTTACCTCCTAACTTCTCACCCCCTACTTTTTCATTGTGGCTTCTTCCTTCTCTTTGACTAGGATATCTTTTTTTGATAGGTTCCAGAATTTTTGCTAATGACCATTCAGCAATTCATTGTGATTTTGGAATTTTCATTAGAGGAGGTGAGCTCATATCCTCCTACTCTGCCATCTTGTCTCCATTTCCTCCTTTATTTAAAAAATCTGATTCTTACTTATATCTTTGTTATAATTTGTGATAATAATCTACACAATCATTTTCTCATGGTATTAATTACTAGATACAGAATATGTCCAGTCCTGTATAATTGGTTAAAACATTTCAAATGCCAGTTAAGTTTCATCCTAACAAATATTGAGGTTGGCTTATTTAAATAGACTCTGAAAGATGATGGTTGTATATATTTGCATTTGAACCTAGAAATCATGATGGTTGCCTTCTCCCTAACTTTCTCTACTTCAGTTTATCTCTAAGATATTGTTACACTACCTCTCCCTGGTTGCATTCAAAATGCTGGTGTAATAGAATCCTAAGATAAGTTTGATGCAATTGAGCATGCTTTGCAATTTGAGAAACACTACTAAATACTGAGTGTTCACTATTTCTGTGTTTGTATTGATCTCTGCAATCAAGGAGGAATTTTTGTTAGGGTGAAGCTGAAAATATAGTATTCATTGAGTAAATGTAATTTTTTTTCAAGTTCTGTATAATCTTACCAAATTCATGGGAGTCATAAACTTCTGTACTTCACTGAAGTGGGAGGAATTTGGTAAGATTATGTAGAAACCAGTAGAATTTACATTTATCAAATTTCTATATGAAATTTCATACAAAGATATTTTTAATAAAATATAATGCATGTCATTAATATAGTTTAATATTACATTTAAGTTGCATAACAGAAATCTAACACACTTTTCTTTGCACTGTCTTACAACAGTGGTATAATATGTAAATATGAAAGAAACTTGGAATGATACAAAGGTGGCAAGATTTCAATGATCCCCCAAAATATTTTCATTTTAAATGTGGATATGTTTCTGTCTTCAAATGCTTTTTATCACTTCTCATAGAAAAACAGGAAAGTGAAATAAACTATTAATAGGAAAGAATAACAAGAATCTAGTAATAGATTCTTCTATTTAATGAAAATTACTTAGCTCTTTATTGTTTTCAAAGTATTTCTTTAGCATACCCCTTTAAAAAGATAATTTCCAAATGTTTTTCAGAGTTTACACTGTGAATTCTTACACTTCTCTGACTCTCTCAAGTCACTGACAGCATTTTAGAAATACCACCTGGAAAGAATTTATCTGAAATGTCTGGCACTTCTATGTCAGTGACCACGGTTAATAAAATGTTAGTGGTTATGGGGAAGGCTTGGAAGTTGGCTTATCAGATGATAAGACTTAGAAAATATAAAGTAGGGAAAAGACTCATTGGACTGAAAGAAAGTTGGAATTCTTATTTAAAATGTATTCATTCATAAAATCTTAATACCTCAACCCTGTGGGCAGTTGCTGTGGCTTTTTACACCTCTAAAGTAGTTCTTAGTTATTATCAAAAGAAAATTAAAAATCAACTTGGACAAAGGAGTGGTCAAGAGAATTATAACCATTTGCTACAATTCAAAATCTTATAGAAATTAACCTCTACTATTTTGTTTTATTATTTTAACTGAATGGTAACTACTTTACAATATTGTAGGTTTTGCCATACATCAGTATGAATCGGCCATAAGTATACAAGTGTCCCCCGCCCCAACCCTATCCTTCCCCACCCTATCCCTCCAGGTTGTCACAGAACACCAGTTTTTGGTTCCCTGCTTCATACATCACACTCACATTGGTTATCCATTTCACATATGGTAATGTATATGTTTCAATGCTATTCTTTCATCTCATCCCACCCTCTCTTTCTCCCACTGAGTCCAAAAGTCTGTTCTTATGGCTGTGTCTCCTTTGCTGCCCTGCACATAGGACTGTGAGTACCATCTTTCTAGATTCCATATATATGCATTAATATATATGGTATTTGTCTTTCTCTTTCTGACTTCACTCTGCATAATAGGCTTTAAGTTCATGCACCTCATTAGAAGTGACTAAATTATGTTTCTTTTTATAGCTAAGGAATATTCCATTGTGTAAATGTATCACAACTTCCTTATTCATTCATCTTTCGATGGACATCTATATTGCTTCCATGTCCTAGTTACTGTAAATAGTGTTACAGTGAACATTGCAGTACACATGTCTTTTCAATTCTGGTTTCCTCAGGGTATATGCCCCAGAGTGGGATTGCTGAGTCATGTGGTAGTGTTATTCCTAGTTTTTAAAGAAATCTCCATACTGTTCTCCATAGTGATTGTATCAGTTTGCATTCCCACCAACAGTGTAAGAGAATTCCATTATCTCTACACCATCCTCAGCATTTACTATTTGTAGACTTTTGAAGATGGCCATTCTGACCAGTATAAGTGATACCTCACTGAGCTGTGATTAGCATTTCTCTAATAATTAGTCCTTTTGAGCAACTGTTCATGTGTTTATTAGCCATCTGTATGTCTTCTTTGGAGAAATGTCTGTTTAGCTTTTCTGCACACCTTTTGACTGGGTTGTTCATTTTTCTGGTATTGAGCTGCATATTTTGTTTCTAAAATGTCTATACTCTTTACCAGTAATGAAACTTGCTTAGTCTTTTTAACATTCTCTAACTCCTAAAGAAACTGCTGGATTATTCAGGTACAAAATGCTTCTCCTTTAATCTGTTTTGTTTTTCTGCAGCTCCTGTCTTCTGTAAGATATTTTACACTTTGAAGAAGCACTATTTTAAACAAATGGATGATTTTGTTTTTGGCACCACAATAGAAAGCAGTTCTGTTCATAGGGCCTACAGAAAAGAAAATAAGAAAAAGGGGGCATGCAATTCTGACAATGAACACAAAACCTTTATTAGGTGAAAGGAAAATAAGCATTTTTAAAGGAAAAAATATAGACTAATGACTAGTTTTGAATTTTATAGTGACCAAGAGGTTAAATAGCCAACTATCTGTATTTCATTGTATTTGATTCTGTTCTTTATTTCTCCATTTCAACCCAGATTCATATCGAACACAGCTGGAAAGAAAATAGAAATCTGTGACTGTGGAGTTAATGCTCAACAGATGTGGAGGTTGCACATTTATTCTACTGATCTTCCAGGGAGAGTGTGAAACAACTCTGGCAAACAAGCACTCTGGCTGAGTCTTCTCCTACCATGTAGTCACATTTCTGTTAGTTATTGCCAGAGTTAAAACTATTAAACCACATAGTTTCAACCCTATAGAAGATTGCTCTCTCTGTGTGTATGGTACTGTGATTTATAAGAACATATATATTTTGTTATTCAGATCACATTGGCTTATAGCTTCCCAGCCCTTGGAATTTTCTGAGCAATGGAAGCATTCTATTTCATTTTAATTTGCAGTGAAATGTAGCTGATTTACAAAGTTGGATTGATTTTTGTTGTACTGTAAAGTAGATCAGCTATATACTTACCCACTCTTTTTTAGGTTGTTTTCCCATTTGGGTCATTATAGAGTAATGAGGATTGCCCTATGCTATGCAGCATTGTTATCCATTTTATATACAGTAATGTGTATATGTTACTACCAAATGCCTAGTTTATCTCCTCACTTCTCCCCTGATAACCACAAATCTATTTTCTGAATCTGTGACTATTTCATAAATAAATTCATTTGTGCCATTTTTAAAGTGATACTATATATGTCTTTATCTGACTTACTTTACTCAGTATGACAATATCAAGGTCCATCCAGTGTTGCTGCAGATGGCATTATCTCACTCATTTTTATAGCTAATATTCTATTCTATATATATATATATATATATATACACACACACACACACACATACATACCACATCTTTTTTATTCACTCCTCTGTTGATGTACATTTAGGTTGTTTCCTTGTTTTGGCTATTGTAAACAGTGCTGCAAAGAACACTAGGCTGCAAGTATTGTTTCAAATTATAATTTCCTCTGGATATATGCCCAGAAGTGGGATTACACAGTCATATGTTAGAGCTCTATGTTTAGTTTTTTAAGGAATCTACATACTGTTCTCCATAGTGGCTTTACCATTTTACATTCCCACAAACAGTGTAAAAGGGTTCCCTTTTCTCCACACCTTGTTTAACATTTATTGTTTGTAGAATTTTTAAGGAGTTTAGTTTTTATTATTACTTAAAATTTTTTTTGAAGTATAGTTGCTTTAATCAGTTTTTAGAGATTGTCGCTTTCTAAGAATTTATCTCTTTAATCTAGGTTGTCCATTTTATAGATGTACAACTGCTTGGAGTCTCTTATGATTTTTGTATAGCTGTGATGTTATTTTTTACTTCTCTATATTCATTTATAATTTTATTGATCTGAGTCATCTCAATGGGAGCATTGTTTTGTTGTTTTTTTTTTTTTTTAATTCTAATATTTGGTTTCTTGGCCTAAACTCCTAAAATGCTGCAGAGCCAAAAAGGTGAGTGGGCATCCTCTTATTCACAACAAATTCTTTTCTACCTTAACTGGATTTACATTACTAAAGTTATTTTTGAAGAATGTTACCAAACCTGAGTCCAGCTGCTTGCCACACAAAAATTAATACTCCCAAGTTAAATGTTGATAGAAAGCAAAGTTGCTTTCTTCAGAAAAAAACAGCATCTGGAGAGAAGGCAGAATCATGTATCCAAAAACCAACTGAGGATCCTCCTCAACTATGAAAGAGTCTAAAGGGAAAAAGGTAAGTAAAATTAGTTAATTTCTGAGAAAGAAGATCAGAGTCATCAACAGTTCCCACGCTGTGCAGGCTTGTTGACTCCTCATTACCTTACTCAAGAGATGCTATCTTGTTCATAGTTGAGTCACAAGACTACTAGAAAAGATTGGGAAAAATATGGTAATCTGTTATTGATTTATTTTTACTTCTCTTATCTTGGTCTCTTAAGTAACTCTTCTCTTATCTAGCGTCTTCCCTATAAGCTCAAATGGTAAAGAATCTGCCTACAATGCAGGAGACCTAGGTTAAATCCCTCGATCAGGAAGATCCTCTGGAGAAGGGAATGGCAGTCCACTCCATCATTTTTGCCTGAAGAATCCCACGGACAGAGAAGCCTGGCAGGCTACAGTCCATGGGATCAGAAGGAATCGGACACAACTGAGCTACTACTGCAACTATCTAGGTAAAGGATTAACAGATTAGGCAAGGTATTGTAAGATAAAAAGATTTTAGAGGGCTAGAAAGGGGTAAAACATGGGGTTCTGCTCTAAGCTTAGTTACAATATAGCTTTGAGAAAGTGGCAAGACAAAAGGGATCTCTTGGAGAGAGCACTTTCTTTCAGAGTTCTTTCCCTCCAAAAGCTACTTACAAAAGCATATAATAATGTTAAGCACTTGAGGAAAACATTTAAGACAAATCTATTATTATACTTTGATAATTCAATACACATCTTTCAATAGTTGATATGCTACATGGGCAGAAAATTAGTATATAGCTAACCTAAAGAACATAAGCAATATGGTCTAACTGAGATGTATAGAATACTCTAATAATTTTTTTCTCAAGTTTACATGTAGAATTCAACTTAGACCAAATTCTGCACTATAAAATACACCTTAACACTTAATTTACTGTATTTGTAGTCTTCTCACATGATTGCTGATTTAGATTTCATATTTGTGTGTGGATGATTTCTATCTTTGCTTTATGTTTATCTTTGCTGGTGAGCTGCCTATTTTATAATTTTATTGTTTCTAATAGTAGATTCTTGTCAAGAAAACATTAAAATCACACTAACTGCTGAACAATCATTACAAAAAACCCTCAAACCTACAAGTATTATACTTCCAAAGACAAAGAAAGAGCCACAAAGAAAAAGTAGGAAGGGTATATTTGTGATCCAATAAAATCCCATATCTTCTTGGTGAGTGACCAACAAACTGGAAAACAATTATACAGTAGAATAGGAGTGACAATTTTGAGCCCCATGTCAGACATCTGGTAAAGGATGTTTTAGAGCATTTGGCTTTGAAGGTCAGTGACTTAACTGCAGGAACTTCACAGGTCTGGGTGAAGCAAAACCACTCTTGGAAGAGATATTTATATAATAAATAAATATTTATTATATATATATTCTACAAGTATTATACTTCCAAAGACAAAGAAAGAGCCACAAAGAAAAAGTAGGAAGGGTATATTTGTGATCCAATAAAATCCCATATCTTCTTGGTGAGTGACCAACAAACTGGAAAACAATTATACAGTAGAATAGGAGTGACAATTTTGAGCCCCATGTCAGACATCTGGTAAAGGATGTTTTAGAGCATTTGGCTTTGAAGGTCAGTAACTTAACTGCAGGAATTTCACAGGTCTGGGTGAAGCAAAACCACTCTTGGAAGAGATATTTATATAATAAATAAATATTTATTATATATATATTATATGTATATGCATATGTGTGTATATATGTGTGTGTGTGTATATGTATATATATATATTTCCTGTGTGCACCAAGGGAAAAGGCAGTGAATTCATAGGAACCTGCATCAGACCTACCTGCTGGTCTTAGAGGGTTACCAGGTGGATATGTGGTAGGTAGTTGTGTCTCACTGCAGGGCTAAAGACATGGATAGCAGTTCAGTTCAGATCAGTTGCTCAGTCACGTCAGACTGTTTGTGACCCCATGCATCGCAGTACGCAGGCCTTCCTGTCATCACCAACTCCAGGAGTTCATTCAGGCTCGTGTTCATCGAGTCAGTGATGCCATCCAGCCATCTCATCATCCATCATCCCCTTCTTCTCCTGCCTCCAATCCCTCCCAGCATCAGGGTCTTTTCCACTGAGTAAATTCTTCCCATGAGCTGGCCAAGTACTGGAGTGTCAGCTTTAGCATTATTCCTTCCAAAGAAATCCCAAGGCTGATCTCCTTCAGAATAGACTGGTTGGATCTCCTTGCAGTCCAAGGGACTCTCAAGAGTCTTCTCCAA
>SJYC01108662.1:0-18235 GCA_006408675.1 Madoqua kirkii
TATATATATATAATACATAGACAATATCTTGGTGAAAATCAAGAAAAGTTAAAACTCCTTATATAGGAAAAACATGAAGATGATTATCATTCATTATATATGCTTTTGTTCTATTCAATTTTTTTGGCAATTTATATTAGCTATGTTTACAATTATATCAAGAATGAAATGATACTCACAGTGCATTCAGAATTGCTTAATAAAGAACATGATAGAGCACAGCAATGAAAATCAATGATGGTGTAAAAGTGTTAGTTGTTCAGTCATGTCTGACTCTTTGTGACCCCATGGACTGTGGCCCACCAGACTCCTCCGTCCATGGAATTTTCCAAGAAAGAATACTGGAGGGGATTGCCATTCCCTTCTCCAGGGGATCTTCCCAACTCAAGAAGTGAGCCGTGGTTTCCAGCAGTGTAGGTGGATTCTTTACTGCCTGTGCTATCAGGGAAGTACAGTGCTTACAGTAAAATAAAGATCTGTTAGAGATAATAGAGTTTAAAATTTCCGATTGTATATTGTACTAAGTACTATATTTGTTTCATAATATGTATTCATACAGAATCATATACCTTCCTTATATTAATGAGTAATACAACAAATATCCCAGAAAATTATTGAGTGGAACTAGGACAGTATCTCTAATTATCAGAGTATATTTCTAATTCTATGTTTTACATGTATTTCTGAAAGAAGAATTGAGGTCAAGGCCCTGGTCTTATTTACTTTTAATAAAGTACCTAACTCACTGTCTACACCAGGAAGTGCTTATTGGTTGTTAAATTATTTATTGTGAAATAAATGCAGTGTAAATTCAAAACCATGTGTAAAGCTAAGGATTTTTAAGCATTTGTGTTTTTTTTTTAATCTTAGCTCTATTTAACAATGTATCTATTAAAAATCAAAATTATGGACTGAATTTTTCTAATATTCATGTATTGAAGTCTGAGAGTATTTGGAGGTAGGTCCTTTAAAGAGGTGTGTGTATTAGTCATTCAGTCATTTCTGACTCTGTGTGACCCCATCGACTGTAACCCACTAGGCTTCTCTGTCCGTGCAATTTTCCAGGCAAGAATACTGGAGTGAGTTGACTATTCCCTTCTCCAGGGGATCTTCCTTACCCAAGGATCGAATCCAGGTCTCCTGCACTGTAGGCAGATTCTTTACCAACTGAGCCACAGGAAAGCCCTGTAAAGCACTGAGAAATATATTCAATATTGTGAGATAAATTATAATGAAAAAGAAGACATATAATGCATACTATGTAAAACTAATCATTTGGCTATACAGCAGAAATTAACACAGCCTTATAAATCAACTATACTTTAGTGAAAAAAAAGAAAAGAAAACGAATTTAGAATGAAAGCCAGCCTCAGTTGATGGAATCAGATATAATCTAGATATGTGAAAATGGCAAAAGGAAATGATTCTTTATTAGGAAAGGCAAACAATTACAAATAGAATATATGTAACTAGCATAGTGAAAAATAAGCTCTTTATAACACTTAGAGCTATAAACTCTTTTAAGTTTATACTTAATTTTTAGATTTCTGTATCATACTCCCCTAAGAAGTATAACAGCCTTCCCAGGTGGCTCACTGGGTAAATAAAGAATCCACCTAGAATGCAGGAGATTCAAGAGACATGGGTTTTATTCCTGGGTTGTGAATGTCCCCTGGAGGAGGGCATGAAAACCCACTCCAGTATTCTTTTCAAGAGAATCCCATGGACAGGGAAGCCTGTGGCCTACAGTCCATAGGGTTACAAAGAGTCAGACATGACTAAAGTGAGCACCCACACAAGAAATATAACATACTAGGAAACTTTTCAACTTGACCAGCTGTGATGAAGCAGTTCACATAGGACTTACTAAATTTTCATCCCAAATTTAAGAGAGATGTAGGAATAGAGGGTACTATGAGTAAATAGAATGATGGTATAAATTTTAATTCTAATAATGTGTGATTTTCAAAAATTGTAGAGAAAAATTCAAACAACAAATTTAATCCCTTTCAGTTTATTTTATTACTGGAGTCAGGTAAAGAGATTATCTTCTTCATTTAACAGACATTACACTCCCTTTACTGAGCAGTCCCTTGGACTTCAAGGAGATCCTACTAGTCCATCCTAAAGGAAATCAGTCCTAAATGTTTATTGAAAAGAATGATGTTGAAGCTGAAACTCCAAAACTTGGGGCACCTGATGGGAAGAACTGACTCACAGGAAATGACCCTGATGCTGGGAAAGATTGAGGGCAGGAGGAGAAGGGAACAACAGAGGATGAGATGGTTGAACAGCTTCACCAACTCCATGGACATAAGTCTGAGTAAACTAAGGGAGTTGGTGATGGACAAGAAGGCCTGGTGTGTTGCAGTCCATGGGGCTGCAAAGAGTTGTACACAATTGAGCAACTGAACCAAACTAAGCAGAAGTCCAATGTCTTCCCCTATGAAAACTCGCTGTGTGTTTGTGCTCAATTGCTTGGTTGTATCTGAATCTTTGCAACCCTATGGACTATAGCCCAACAGGCTTCTCTGTGCATGGAATTCTCCTAATAGGAATACTGCTGTGGGTTGCCATTTCTTCCTCTGGGGTATTTTCCTGATCCAGGGATTGAACCTGCAACTCCTGCATCTTCTGCATTGCAGGGAGATTCTTCACTGCTGAAAAGCTCAGTGTATTAGACTTACCTGTGATGTTCTTCATGTGACAAAAAATACATCTTTCATTGGATTGACACTTATTAGCAAGTTTTATATTTCATTTTGTTTTGGTAACAATTGTTTAGATATTGAAGTATTCTACAAGATAGATGACTGAAAAGAAAGAGGAACCACAGCAAGACATTTCTTGCCTCTTTTTCCCAATTAGCTGTGGAACCACAGTTCATTGATATTAACTGTGGAGTCTAGGGGGAAGTGACAGTTTTAAAAATATATTCCTTTCATCTTCCTAGACTTTTCTTAAACCTCCTTAGCTTTTTCTGATAACTACTTTAGAATAAAAAGCAGAGTCTCTCACCTAACACTTCACTTTAAAACTAGTCCCAAAGCTGAGTGTAATGTGGTTGGAGCCAGAAGTCAAAGAGAATGGAAAGCATTAAATTTTTTACCCTTTGCAGAAAGGTCATTTTGCATGTTAGTCCCGCCATGTCAACAGGCATATAGGAAGGTTAGGATGAAATTTGCCCACAGTATTTCTCCATCATGCCACCCATGGAATGCCTTAGTGTGTATATATAAGGGTTTCCTAGAACTCAACAATCAGCTCTCCACAGGGCATCATAGGATCTATAATCATAACATTATAGTTGGTGTCCTAGAGTCTCTTCAAGATTGTCCAGTTGTAGACTACACTGTCACAGACAAGTTTTAAATATCCACTCATTTGGAAAAAAAAAAAATCTTGCAGATTTTGCTGATTGCCAAGGTGACAATGAAGGCATGACATTAACTGATAAGTCTAAAAAGTCATTTAGTCTGTCCTGTGGCACGGGGAGAATCTTGAAGTTCATAGTGGAAGGCTTGCTATAGTCAATGACAAAATTTTGTGGAGACAGCAACAGAGTCACTTCGTGGCCTCTTTCCATGAGTTTCTCCAGAATAACCTTCAGATTGAGCCAGTGGCTTATGTCAGGGGCCACATGAAAACTTTCTCACAGAATACACAGCTAGTATAGCAGAGCTGCAGCAATGGAATTGCTGAAACCCACTTCTCAGATGCCATAACAGGAGCTCCCTCACACACTGCTCTGCAAAGGATGAATGTTTGCTGGGCCCAGAAGTGAAGTGGCAATTTAGACATAGATCACATTAAAAATTAATTTCTGGAATTCAGAAATGGCACTTACATACAGAGAACTTTGACAGTTGTTAATTGGCACAGTATTGTATAGTATTTATTCAGGAATAGATATGTAATAAGTATACATTTTGGAGGAGCTTGCTTTAAATAGGTTAAAATAGAAAAATAATATTTTAAATTGACAAAAAAATTCATTTTAATAAGTCTACTAAAAACATGTTTTATGGAACTTAATAAATGGGGAAACATAAAAATATATGTTTCTCATAAGATTGGTCATATGCTAGCATGCAAATAAAGCACATATATCACATGATATGAGAAATATACTAAATACTGTACAAAGGTACAGTGTTTCAGAGCCCCAGAAGATGCTATGCTGCAATATGAAGAAAATCAGTCAAAATTTCAAAATGGAGGGAACATTTCAAATGAGTCCAGAAGCAAAGATTACAGAAAAAGGGTTCTGAAAGTGTATGGAAGAAAAGGAGAAAAGGATGAATGATATGTAAGTCATGGTCATTTAAATCTACAGATATCAGTTCCATATGTATAGTCATAGACTAACACAGAGCTGTGCAGAAAAAGGAAATATTAGTTAAAATAGGACCTTTGGAGAACCTTGGATGTTGTGTTCTGGGTCATGTTTAATTACCATAAAAAGATGTCCACTAAAATTTTCAAATGAGGTACAGAAAATGATCATATATATCCTTTAATAAAAGTCTTCTGGCAACAAAAAGGATTTGAGCTGTAGAGAAAAAATGAATATGTCATTGATTAAAATTAGGTGGCTCAGACAGTAAAGAATCTGCTTGCAATGCAAGAGACTTGGTTTCTATCCCTGGGTCAACAGGATCCTCTGGAGAAAGGAATGGCTACCCACTCTAATATTCTGGCCTAGAGAATTCCATGGATGGAGGAGCCTGGTGGGCTATAGTCCATGGGGTTGCAAAGCATCGGACACGACTTTTTGACTAACACACTTTTCTTTCCTTTTTAAAAAATATATATTAAGAGAGCAAGATTTGATGAGATTATCAGTAAGAATGTGCTCTGTTTAGTGGCTTAGTCTTAAGTAAGTAAGAATATAATATTGAATACTGATTTGTGAATGGAGAGCAGAGAATGAGTCTTATAACTGATGGGAAGTGAGAGGTGACCAAGAGTTAACAGGAAGTGTTTGGTTTTTACTTTAAACAACCAGAGTGTGATAATGACTAGCAAATTCATGAAACACTAAAGGAGTAATGACGGAAAGAGGTTTTGATCTGCAGTGTGTAAGTTAAAGACCGGACATGTCTGTGAATCTCAAAGGAAAGATGAATTTAGAAGTATTCATTTTATATTCAGTCACTCACATGAATTTCAATTTAATTCCACTTCTTCTCCTAAATTCTTTATATTTCATACCTTTAACAAGTAATTTTTAGTACTTACTGTATACTAGATTCTGTATTATGCACAGGGCATAAAGAAACAAGTAAAATACAGTTCTAATTCCAAATGATTTCACAGACTATTGGACAAAATAGGTTAGCCAGTTAGCCAGTACTTATTCTACAAGCCTAAGGGAGAAGGATCAGAGAAGGTAGAGATCAACTGAGGAATTACAAAGCCTATAAAGGGGATCTTTGGTAGAGGAAGGGAGTGATGGAGTTAGTTGTCTTTAAGAGTCTGTTTAGCAGGTGGAAAAGCACCACTTAGAAGTAAAAGGAAATATCAATGTATCTGTTCTAAGAAGTGTGGCATAGTTATACAAAGGGTTATATTCAGTTACAAAATTATATTCATTTTAATAATTTGGAAGAGACATACTGAATTTCAAACCCCTTGAAAATTTTTTTTCTCCTATTTTGTTTACTAAAATGAAAACACCAGGTAGGTTTGCTTAGAAGATGCTAAGACAAAACCTTGACCAAAGATTAAGAGTTGTGTCTTGTTGCATAATTAGGGTTTATATAAGTTCTGTATAAATTGGTAAAAATCAGAATCCAAAAAAGAAAAAAAATCACAAAACAAGAAGATGGGACAGAATCATGCATCCACTAAAAAAAAAATTGAGATAACAATATAATCTTAAAAGAGGAAAGTCTTTTTATATATGGTAAATAACCTAGAAGTGACTTGGGGAAAAAAAATAAACTGGTAAATTTATCTAATCACTATGACAAAGTTCACATGTTGTAAACAATTTAGTGGAGAGATATAATACAGCTCAGAAATTGACCTCAACATGCTTGTGTAAATTGGGAGATAAATATTTCTAAGTTATTTTGTTATATGAGAAAACTAAAGCTGAGCTCAGATTTCAAATAAGGATTTATTCACATATATTTAAAAGTATAGGAGGCATATGTTTGCTTATATACAACTGAAATATTAAAAATCTAGATAAAATATAAAATTGCCTCATAAAAGTTAATTTTTGATTTGGTAAGAAAATAAAAAATCAGAAGAATCCCTAATCAAAGTCAAAGCAGGAATTCTGATGTTCACCCTTGCCATTTCTTTGTAGAACAAACAACATATGGCAAGACTGGAGAGATCAAAAATCTGAAGACTTGCCCAAGATCATGTAACACTAGATTCTCAAGATAAGATCTCACTTTTACAATTGAATTCCCTTATGCAGAAGTTTACTGAAAGGAATATTGCTTGTTTTGACTTAGTCCTCCCTGGATGAAAGAACTCTTCCCTTAGAATTTTTAATACTATAAGCCTTGGTATAGGTTTACAGTTCAAACTAGAAAAACCTCTTTGAAGAAACTTTGCCCCAAGCTTCAAAGTTTCTTATAGATAAAATTTCAAGTTAAATAAGCACCTCCCTGTTACAAGAAAAGAAAGTTTCAAGACTGGGAACCAGCAGAAGTAACAGAAATATTAACTCAATGAGGTAAAGTAGTTTTATAGTTTGAAATGGAAAATAGATTTTATAATATGTTTAAGGATATGAAAATAAAATCTGAAAATACGTACAAAGAACAAGAAATTAAAAAGAATAATTATAAAAATTTGCTAAGAAATAAAGTGAATTTCTCCAAATTAATAATTCAACAAATCAGATTTAAGTGAATAGATAGATTAAAAAATAGACTCTGGTGGCTGAGATGGTAAAGAATCTTCCTGCAGTGCCAAGAGACATGGATTGGATCCCAAGGTTAGGAAGATCCCCTGGAGAATGGAATGCAACCCACTCCAATATTCTTGCCTGAAGAATTCCATGGACAGTGGAACCTGGCGGGCTAAAGTCCATGGGATCACAAAGAGTTGGAAATAACTGAAAGATAACACTTTCATACAAATAAACATTGAGTCAAAAGAGAAGTCAAAAGATGTTATGTGGAATTAAGTTCTGAATAAAAAAAATTGCAATAGGAAATATGATAGAATGGTGAAGATGCCTAGAGAATAGACTGAGATTTCTTTTTTTTTTCTTTTTTTTATTTAATACTTTATTCTATTTTACAGTACTGTATTGGTTTTGCCATACATTGACATGAATCAGCCACAGGTGTACACGATCTCCCCATGCTGAAGCCCCCTCTCACGTCCCTTCCCCCCCGCCCCCCATTTCCCCAGAATCTAGTTGTTGGTTGCCTACTTGGTTCCTCCTCTTTCAAGTCTTTTTTCACTCTTTAAAACCTGTGGGATTTTTTTTTGCAACCAAGCTGTACAGCTCAGCCCTATTTTTATATTCTTTTAATCAAATCTACTTACATCAAATTTTTCAGTTGTTGTCCTTTAGTAGCTCAGATGTATCTGACTCTTTGAGACCCCACAGACTGCAGGACATCAAGCTTCCCTGGACTTGGTGCTCCATTGGAGGTAGAGTGCTGATGAGGTGATCGTCAAGCTGCATATGAGGATTGGTCCCGTGGGACTGGAGGAGGTCAACACTGCTTTCACAGACACAGGCTGTGTGGTGTGGCTCCCAAGTGGTCGGCAGTAAGGTGGTGTTTTCTATGCCAAGATAGTTCTTGCACCAAAGTGCAGGCTTGCAAAAGTGGCCTCCTGCAGCTGTCACTGCACAAGAAGATGCCTCTGGTCACATGGTCCTCTCTGCGCAAGAAACTTTTAGGAACCCAGGAGTTGGTGCCAGGAGAATGAGCAGGAGCCGTCTCCCATTGTCTTGGAGCCAGGCCCTGAGCCCCCGGGCTAAGCAGGAGGCCTGCCACCAGAAGCAGGCCTAGGACTGTGATGAGGTAGGTGCCAAACTGGTCGTGGAGCCCAAGCAGAGCCCAGTGCCAAGAGGGCTATGCATGTCTGTGGAGGGAGGGAGGTGGAAGGGGCCAGAGATGGCCCTGGACCTGGGGGTGATGCCCTCCCCGCCATTCCTGGCTGAGCCGGCCACCCAGGCTGAAGCGGAAAACAGCTCTGTGTTCCACCACTGAATTGCCAGATCAGCCTTCTGAGCTCAGAAGAGAATCTAGCACTTTTGACAGGAAAGAAGGCAGCAGACTCCCAGGAGTGGCCCAGTATCTCCAGCCATGGCCTGGAGCAGAGACCCTAAGAAGGACAATCGTTCCAAGGAGGAGATGGCAGTGGCCACAGATGCTACAGCCTTGGTGGATTAGCCCGAGTCCATGGTGAACCCGGGATTTATCAAGAAAGACTCCTATGAGAAGGGGCTGGACCCCCTGGTAGTACTTGTGTCCCTGAAGGAAATCTGCAGAGACACCCTAGTGCTCTTCTGCAAGCAGGACTTGACGTATACTAGTACATACACTAATTTGCAAAAAACAGATTTGAAAACCATAATATATATTTTCATTATAAATTTGCCCCTTACTAGAGTCAAGATGGCCACTAAATACATTTGCACAAAGAAAATACTAAACGCACATGATTTTAAAGATAAACTTTAGCAAAATTCCAAGAATAAATCCTTATTATTTTAGGATAAGAAAAAAGGAAATATTCCATTAATCCCAAAGACAGTATAAACTTACCTTAAAAAGAGTTGAAGGAGAAACACATTCTAGGTCCGTAATCATTCATGAATACAAATATGTCTTTATCGAAATATGAGCAAAATGGATTCAATGATGAACGAGAATATTTAAAATATAGCCGAGAGATGAAGTAACGGTAGAAGGAAAGCTTAATAGAAAATTTTTCAATATCATATTACTTCAGTTCAATTTAGTCACACAGTCACTTAGTGACCCCATGGACTGCAGCTTGCCAGGCTTCCCTGTCCATCACCACCTCCTGGAGTTTACTCAAAAACGTGCCCATTGAGTTGGTCATGCCCTCAAACCATCTCACTCTCTGTTGTGCCCTTCTGCCACCTTCAATCTTTCCCAAATAAGGGTCTCTTCAAATGAGTCACTTCTTCATATCAGTGGGCCAAAGTATTGGTGTTTCAGCTTCAGCATCAGTCCTTCCAATGAATATTCAGAAATGATTTCTTTTAGGATTGACTAGTTTGATCTCCTTGCAGTCCAAGGAACTCTCAAGAGACTTCTCCAACTCCACAGTTCCAAAGCATCAACTTTTTGGTGCTCAGCTCTCTTTATAGTCCAACTCTAACATCCATACATGACTACTGGAAAAGCAATAGCCTTGATTAGACAGACTTTTGTTGCCAAAATAATGTCTCTGCTTTTTAATGTGTTGTCTAGGTTAGTCATAGTTTTTCTTCCTAGGAGCAAGAGTCTTTTAATTTCATGGCTGCAGTCATCATCTGCAGTGATTTTGGTGCCCAAGAAAATAGTCTGTCACTGTTTCCATTGTTTCCTCATATACTTGCCATGAAGTGATGGGACCAGATGCCATGATCTTAGTTTTCTGAATGCTGAGTTTTACCAACTTTTTCACTCTCCTCTTTCACTTTCATCAAGAGGCTCTTTAGTTATTCTTCACTTTCTACCATAAAGGTGGTGTCACTTGCATATCTAAGGTTATGTATATTTCTCCCAGCAATCTTGATTCCAGCTTGTGCTTCATTCAGCCCAGGATTTTGCATGACGTACTCTGCATTTAAGTTAAATAGACAGGGTGGCAATAAACAGCTTTGATGTTCTCCTTTCCCCATTTGAAATCAGTCTGTTGTTCCATGTCCAGTTCTAACTCTTGCTTCTTGATCTGTATACAGATTTCTCAGGAGTTAGGCAAGGTGGTCTGGTATTCCCCTCTCTTGAAGAATTTTCCACATTTTGTTGTGATCCACATAGTCAAAGGCTTTGGCATAGTCAATAAAGCAGAAATAGATGTTTTTGTGGAACTCTCTTGCCTTTTCAATGATCCAGCGGATGTTGGCCATTTGTTCTCAAGTACCTCTGCCTTTTCTAAATTCAGCTTGAACATCTGGAAGTTCACAGTTCACATATTGCTAAAGCCTGGCCTGGAGAATTTTGAGCATTATTTTAGTAGTGTGTGAGATGAGTGCAACTGTGTGATAGTTTGAACATTCTTTGGCACTCATTTGACAAACCTAGACAGCATATTAAAAAGCAGAGATATCACTTTGCCAACAAATGTTCATATAGTCAAAACTAGTCATGTACAGATGGGAGAGTTCGACCATAAAGAATACTGAACACTGAAGAATTGATGCTTGTGGACTGTGATGCTGGAGAGGACTCTTGAGAGTCCCTTGGACAGCAAGAAGATCATACCAGTCAATCCTAAAGGTAATTAATCCTGAATATTCATTGGAAGGACTGATGCTGAAGCTGAAGCTCCAGTACTTTGGCAATGTGATTTAAGAAGCTGACTCTTTGAAAAAGACTTTAATCTGTGGAAAGATTGAGGGGAGGAGGATAAGGGGACAACAGAGAATAAGATGCCTGGATGGTATCATCAATTCAACAGACATGAGTTTGTCCAAACTCTTGGAGATAGAAAAGGACAGGGAAGCCTGGCGTGCTGCACGTCTGAGGAATTGAAGAACAACCACAATACACTATTAGCCGATTAAAAGAAAAGAAGGTAAAATTTGTTATTATTATTATTTTTCACTCAGTCATGTCTGATTCTTTGCAACCCCGTGGACTGTAGCCCACAAGGCTTCTTTTCCATGGGATTCTCCAGGCAAGAATACTGGAGTGGATTGACATTTCCTTCTCCAGGGGATCTTCCCGACCCAGGGATCAAACCCAGGTCTCCCATATTGTAGGCAGACACTTTAACCTCTGAGCCACAAGGAAAGTCCCTATTATTATTATTATTATTATTAAGAGCTTTAAAATGTTCATCTAAGCCTTTAATTTTCAACAAAATAATTTTATTTAGAATTAGAGAAAGCAACTTCTTTGAACTAATATGAATGGTTATAAATTTAACCTCATTTCAAATGAAAAAGTTAAAATTATTCCCTTTAAAATCAAATATAAGAACATCCTAGAATTCTCATTTCTAGTTAATGCATTTGTGTGTGCATGCCAAGTCACTTTGGTATTGTCTGACTCCCTGTGACCCTATGGACCATAGCCTTAGCTATGTGTCTCTGTCCCTGGGATTCTCCAGGAAAATATAGTGGCTCAGTTCAGTTCAGTCGCCCAGTCGTGTATGACTCTTTACGACCCCATACTGCAGTAGGCCAGGCTTCACTGTCCATCATCAACTCCCAGAGTTTGTTCAAACTCATGTTCCTTGAGTCGATGATGCCCTCCAACCATCTCATCTGCTGTCATCCTCTTCCCCTCCTACTTTCAATATTTCCCAGCATTAGAGTCTTTTCCAATGAGTCAGTTTTTTGCATCATGTGGCCAAAGTATTAGAGTTTCAGCTTCAGCATCAGTCCTTCTTATGAGTATCCAGGACTGATTTTCTTTAGGATGGACTGGTTGGATCTCCTTGCAGTCCAAGGGACTCTCAAGAGTCTTCTCCAACATCACAGTTGAAAAGCATCTATTCTTCGGCAAACAGCTTTCTTTAGAGTCCAACTCTCACATCCATACAGGACTACTGGAAAAGCCATAGCTTTGTCTAGATGGACCTTTGTCGCCAAAGTAAACTTTGCTTTTTAATACACTATCTAGATTGGTCATAGCTTTTCTTCCAAGGGACAAGCATCTTTTAATTTCATGGCTACAGTTACCAACTGGAGTGATTTTATAGTCCAAGAAAATCTTTGACAGGTCAAGTCTGTCACTATTTTCATTGTTCCCCATATATTTGCCATGAAGTGATAACACTGGATGCCAAGATCTTCATTTTTTGAATGTTGAGTTTTAAGCCAGATTTTTCATTCTCCTCTTTCATCTTCATCAAGAGACTCTTTGGTTCCTCTTTGCTTTCTGCCTTAAGGGTGGTGTCATCTGCATATCTGAGATTATTGATATTTCTCCCAGCAATCTTGATCCCAGCTTGTGTTTCACCCAGCCAGGCATTTAGCATGATGTAGTCTGCATATATGTTAAATAAGCAGTGTGACAGTATATAGCCTTGATGTACTGCTTTCCAAATTTGGAACCAGTCCACTGTTCCATGTCTGTTTCTAACTGTTGCTTTTTAACCTGCATACAGATTTCTCAGGAGGCTGTTAAAGTGGTCTGGTATTTCCATCTCTTGAAGAATTTTTCACAGTTTGTTGTGATCCACATAGTCAAAGGCTTTAGTGTAGTAAATAAAGCAGAAGTAGCTGTTTTTCTGGAACTCTCTTGTTTTTCTGTGATCCAACGATCATAAAAAAAATACTGGAGTAGGCAGCCATTGCCTTCTCCAGTGGATTTTCACAACCTGGGTTTGAACCCAGGTTTCCTGCTACAGGTGGATTTTTTGCTGTCTGAGCTACCAGGGAAGCCTGGACTGTACTTCTGGGCATGTAGTGTAGTTACTTTCTTATAACAAAATAACAAGGAACACATTATATATTCCTTGGTACCCTGTCATAACAAAAGTTCATCTAGTCAAAGCTATGGTTTTTCTAGGAGTCATATATGATTGTGAGAGTGGGACTATAAAGAAGGCTACGGGCTAAAGAAATGATGCTTTTGAACAGTAGTATTGCAGAAGACTCTTGAGGATTACTTGAATTGCAAGGAAATCAAACCAGTCCAACCTAAAGGAAATCAATCCTGAATATTCATGGAAAGACTTACACTGAAGCTGAAGCTCCAATACGTTGGCCACCTGATGCAAAGAACAGACTCATTGGGAAAGACCCTGATGCTGGGAAAGATTGAAGGCGGGAGGAGAAGGGGATGACAGAGGATGAGATAGTTGTATGGCATCACCAACTTGATGGACATGAGTTTGAGTAAGCTCTGGGAATCGGTGATGAACAGAGAAGCCTGGTGTGCTGCCGTCCATGGGATCACAAATAGCCGGACATAACTGAGCGACTGAACTGAATTGAATTCCCCACATACGTGTGGCTTTATTTCTGGCCTGTCAATTCTGTCCCATTGATTTATGTGTCTGTTTTTCAGTCAATTCTATGCTGTCTTGATTACCATAGCTTTGTAGTATAATTTGAAATCAAGGAGCATGGTACCTCCAGTGTACTGTGTTCTTCATCTATAGATTTGCTGTTTGACTTTTTTTTTTTTTAGGATTTAAATCTTCCTGGTAAAATATTCTTTCTGTTAATTAATTCATTACTTTTATTCCTAAGCTCACTGAGTTGCCTTTCTGAATTTTCTTGTAGCTTGAATTTCTTCATGATCACTATTTTGAATTCTCTATCAGATCATGATATTCCTTGCTTAAAGATTGGTTTTTGGAGAACTGCCATTTTCTTTTTTCATACAATTTTCTTGTGGATCTTCATGAAGCTTGAAAAGTTGTTCCCTTGCTGGCCCCACTGCAGTAATGAATGTCTTTTTTTTAAGTAATTTTTTAAAATTGATTGTAATGATTCAGTGGTTTGGAAATTAATTGTTCTTCTATTGTTTTCCAGTAGGTGACATGATAGCACAAAAATTTTGTTTTTTCTTACATGTGTTCTTTCTAGTTATATTTGAGAGTAGGCACTTTTCACACCCCACCCCACCCCCAACCCCAACTAACTCTGTCATAGAAGAAAATCTATGACCAACTAGACAGTATATTAAAAAGCAGAGATATTACTTTGCCAACAAAGGTCCATCTAGTCAAGTTTATGGTTTTTCCAGTAGTCGTGTATGGATGTGAGAGTTGAACTCTAAAGAAAGCTGAGTGCTGAAGAACTGATGTTTTTGAACTGTGATGTTGGAGAAGACTCTTGAGAGTCCCTTGGACTGCAAGGATTTCAAACCAGTCAAGCCTAAAGGAAATCAGTCCTGAATAATCTTTGGAAGGCCTGATGCTGAAGCTCCAATACTTTGGCTACCTGATGTGAAGAACTAATTCACTAGAAAAGACCCTGATGCTGGGAAAGATTGAAGGCAAGAGAAGAAGAGGACAGCAAAGGATGAGATGGTTGGATGGCATCACCGACTCAATGGACATGAGTTTGAGCAAGCTCCAAGTGTTGATGATGGAGAGGGAAGCCTGGCGTGCTGCAGGCCATGGAGTCGCAAAGCATCGGACATGACTGAGCGACGGAACTGAACTGAACTCTGTCAGACGTGTTGCCTGATGCTGGCACCATCACCACTTTGGAGTCCTTGGTGCCCTGGTCTTCTTGGTGTCACTGACTTTGCTGCCTCTGGATCTAGGAGAGTGGGTGCTTCTGCCTCTTCTACCATTTTCTGACTCATGCATAGGCTTGGTCTCCACAGGGTTTGGGGAAAGATGTGGTGAAGTGGGGATCACAGGTGCCTCTGTTGTAAGTGTGTGGTCTTTATCATCAGAGCTGGACATCAAACATAATTCTGTTTCATAGAACACCTAGTCCTTCACTGTCAGTGGTGGCAACTGACACAAGTCTTTCCTATCACTACACGAGGATTGCTGATTATGGAAAAGAAGGACCACAGTTGGAAACAGGGGCCTATGAAGTTGTTCACAAAACCTGGACACCATCCCAATAACACAAGAGTGAAGGTCACTGCCTAGAGACAGCAAAGGACACAGAGTTCTTCAGAAGGGTAAAGGTTAGTTTATGTAAATATTTTTAGAGTTTAGTCTATGATTCAAAGTTCAGCTCACCTACTTCTCATATACTGTATAGCCAATGTATGACATCGTGCTTGTTATTGATTTTATTTTTTCATGTTCAAGTTCACATCAGTGAAGTCAAAAAGGTTATAAATTTGATGAGTGGTGGGTTATTTATCTAAGTGTGCTATCCATTGAGTATGTGCATAGTCATTGTAATATCTTGACTTAAAGAAATGGATAGGTAATTTCCTTCTCATCTTTGCAATATTAAGCCTTCCTATATTAAGCCTTTTATTTGTGATAACTGAATTATGAGAGATTCAAAGTCCAAGCATTAATTATAGGCTGGTGATCAGACAGAGGGAAAGTCCACACAGCTTAATAGAGCTTACATGACTTGCATGATTTTGTCTTACTAATATTTATTCATCCCAGCTTATTTCACAGATTGTACAAATAATTTGTTGTTCAGACACTCAGTTGTGTCCAACTCTTTGTGACTTCACAGACTGCAGCATGCTAGGCTTCCCCATCCTTCACTATCTCTCAGTGTTTTCTCAGATTCACATCTATTGAGTTAGTGATGCCAACCAACCATCTCATCTTCTGTTGTTCTCTTCTCCTCCAGCCCTCAGTCTTTCCTAGTATCAGGGTCTTTTTCAATGAGTCAACTTTTCACATCAAATGGCCAAAGTATTAGAACTTCAGCGTCAGTCTTTCCAATGAATATTCAAGGTTTATTTCCTTTAGGATTGATAGGTTTGATCTTACTTTCCAAAAGATTCTCAAGAAGCTTCTCCAACACCATAGTGGAGATTCCTTTAAAAATTACAAATAAAACTGCCTTATGACCCGGCAATCCCACTGCTGGGCATACACACTGAGGAAACCAGAATTGAAAGAGACACATGTACCCCAATGTTCATTGTAGCATTGTTTATAATTGCCAGGACATGGAAGCAACCTAGATGTCCATCAGCAGATGAATGGATAACAAAGCTGTGGTACATATACACAATGGAGTATTACTCAGCCCTTAAAAAGAATAAATTTGACTCAGTTCTAATGAGATGGATGAAATTGGAGCCGATTATACAGAGTGAAGTAAGCCAGAAAGAAAAACACCAATACAGTATACTGATACATATATATGGAATTTAGAAAGATAGTAATGATGACCCTGTAGGTGAGACAACAAAAGAGACACAGAGGTATAGAATGGACTTTTGGCCTCTGAGAGAGAGGGAGAGGGTGGGATGATTTGGGAGAATGGCACTGAAACATGTATACTATCATATAAGAAATGAAGCACCAGTCTATGTTCAATACAGGATACAGGATGCTTGGGGCTGGTGTACGGGATGATCCGGGGAGATGGTGTGGGGTGGGAGGTGGGAGGGGGCTTCGGCATTGGGAGATCATGTACACCTGTGGCTGATTCATGCTAATGTATGGCAAAACCAATACAGTATTGTAAAGTAGAATAAAGTATTAAAAAATAAAAAATAAAAACAAAAAAAAGATGTTGAAGTCAACAGAATAAAGGAAAAAAAAATGAAGCATCAGTTCTTTGGCACTCAGCTTTCTTTAAGGTCTAACGTTCGTATGTTTTTGGCTGCACTGTGAGGCATGGGGGATCTTAGTTCCCAGACTAGGTATTGAACCCAGGCCCTCTACAGTAGAAGCAGAGTGCTCTAACCCACTGAACAACCAGGGAATTCATATCTTTACATGACTACTGGAAAAACCATAGATTTCACTATCTTTACAGACCTTTGTCAGCAAAGTGATGTCTCTGCTTTTTTTAATATGCTCTCTAGGTTGGCCACAGATTTTCTTCCAAGGAGAAAGCATCTTTTAATTTCATGGTTGCAGTTACCTTCAGCAGCAATTTTGGAGCCCACAAAAATAAAGCCTATCACTGTTTCCATATTTTCCACATCTATTTGCCATAAAGTGATGGAACAGGATGCCATGATTTTCATTCACTGAATGTTGAGTTTTAAGCCAGCTTTTTCACTCACCTCTTTCACAATAATAAAGAGGCTCCTTAGTTCCTCTTCACTTTCTGCCATAAGAGTGATGTCATCTGCATATGTGAGGTTATTGATATTTCTCCCAGCAATCTTGATTCCAACTTGTGCTTCATCCATCCTGGCATTTCACATGAGGCACACTGCACATAAGTTAAATAAGCAGGTTGACAGTATACAGCCTTGATGTACTCTCTTCCCAATTTTGAACCTGTCCATTGTCCCATATCTGGTTCAGACTGTTGCTTCTTGACCTGCATACAGGTTTCTCAGGAGGTTTCTCAGGTGGTCTGGTATTCTCATCTCTTTAAGAATTTTTCACATGTTGTTGTAAACCACTCAGTCAAAAGTTTTAACAGTCAATGAAGCAAAAGCAGATGCTTTTATGGAACTCTTATGCTGTCTCCAAGATCCAAGAAGTGTTGGCGATTTCATTTCTGGTTCCTCTGCTTCTCTAAATCCAGCTTGAACACTGGAATTTCTCAGTTCATGTACTATTGAAGCCTAACTTGAAGCATTTGGAGCATTATCTTGCTAGCATATGAAATGAGTGCAATTGTGGAGGCAGTTTGAACATTCTTTAACATTTCCTTTCTCTGGGATTCAGATGGAAATTGAAATATGTCCTGTGGCCACTGCTGAGTTTTCCATATTTGCTGGCATATTGAGTACAGCACTTTCACAGCATCATATTTTAGGATATGAAGTAGATCAGGTGGAATTTATCATCTCCACTAGAATTGTTCTTAGTAATGCTTTCTATGGCCCTCTTGACTTCACACTTCAGGATGTCTGGCTCTAGGTGAGTGACCACACAATCGTACTTATCCAGGTCATTAAAGATCTTTCTTGCACAGTTTTTCCTCTGTATTCTTGCCACACATTCATAACATCTTCTGCTTCTGTTAGGTCTGCATTTTTTTCTATCCTTTATTGTACTCATCATTGAAAGAAATGTTCCCTTGGTATCACCAGTTTTCTTGAAGAGATGTCTAGTCTTTCCCATTATATTGTTTTCCTCTATTTCTTTGGATTTTTTTTTTTTACTTAAGATGACTTATCTCTCCTTGCTCTTCTTTGGAACACTGCATTTAGTTCAGTTCAGTCATTTAGTTGTGTCCGACTCTTTGTGACCCCATGAACGACAACATGCCAGGCCTCCCTGTCCATCACTAATTCCCAGAGTCCACCCAAACCAATGTCCATTGAGTCAGTGATGCCATCCAGTCATCTCATCCTCTGTCATACCCTTCTCCTCCTGCCCTCAATCTTTCCCAGCATCAGGATATTTTTCAAATGAGTGAGCTCTTCACATCAGGTGGCCAAAGTATTGGAGCTCCAGCTTCAACATCAGTCCTTCCAATGAACACCCAGGACTGGTCTCCTTTAGGATGGATTGGTTGGATCTCCTTGCAGTCCAAGGGACT